>KN716231.1:137228-151374 GCA_000816705.1 Dictyocaulus viviparus | reverse complement strand
TGTTTACCTCATCTGGCGCATCTATTCAATAGATGACTATTTATTTACACCTCATATCAATTAATACTCATATGGTTTATATCGTTTTGTCTTAGAGCCTCAGGGTAATTGTCGTAATAATACTGATTAATTTTCTATCTAAAGATTATAAAACTATTTTATATTGTTTTCAGTTCATTGACACCTCTCTTTATCAATTTTTACAACAACAAAACCAGATTAATAACGCTATTATGCTTAACAATAACGAAAGCTGGTACTTCTAGCGCTGCTTACTAGTAATTATCACTCTCGTCTGCATATGAGGAACACCTGAGTTCTTAAGGGCAATCCATAAATTTTCACTGTTCCCGATAATTTTTAGTCACGTAAAAAAAAAGTTTTCTATTGTAATTAAAAAAAACCTGAGGTGTAAAAATCTATTACAATTATGGGTATTTTTTTCTCTTGAAACAAAAAATTTCTTCGAACTGCATTTAAATGGGATTTTTGAAATTATATTTTATAACGAAAAATATAACGTATTTTAAAGAGGCGATGAAGAGAGAAAGAAAAAAATTTTGAGATCATAAAATTGTCATTGTTTTACCGTATAACGAAATTATATTGTAAGTAGAAGAGAAAGAAAAAAATACTAGCTAAGAAAAAATACTGATAGTAAAATGAAAAAATAGGTAATTAAAAAATTATGTAATAATATTTTTCAGAATAACTCATTTATTTACCTCATTATTGATATTATTCATATTTTTATTCGTTTATAACGTGTATAACTAATTTTATTAAAGCGTTTTTGTAAATAATTGCATTCCCATTCACATACCGTTTTTCGATCTATCGATCCGCGTTGCACTTTGTTGTTAGTTCTTTTTTTCTCGTATACAATAAAGAATTTTATTCTGAATTGTAAAATTTAAGGTTTGTCTTTTTTACTATTACCAATTCATCATGATTTATTCATCAATTATTAATTATTAATATAAATAAAAATTATGTAATGCTGTTAGATATTACTATTATTTCATTTTTGATCTCCATTTTTAAGTCATTCAAATATTCACATTTGAAAGAAAAAAGATGTACGTCTAACTCCGATCACATTTATAATAGTGTGAGTAGATCATAATTTGTCATATTGTATCATGTAGATCAAATGTATCACAACACAATAAAATAAAATTTCCTTTAGAAAGCCGTTTTTATAAATAAACGAATAATAATGTGCTCTTTTGTTTGTGATAGAATATAAGCCCACATAATCAAAAAATATTAGGATAAAAAAAAAAGATTTAATAAAATAGACGACAAGGAAATGAAAATGAAATCGATTAATGTGATGGATACCGTAACGTACGTGATTGATTGAATAGTGATCGTATGACCTACAAATAGTTACGTTTGCGAAGGCAAACAATAATCCCACATGATCTACCGAACTATGATCTCTATCGATTCTGATCGTCAATCAGCTTGATTATTTAATGTAAACAGGTTGGGATTCAGAAGAATTCTGAAGTAATTCAACAATCATTATCGTTTTTTACATGAAACCGCAGAAAAAAAACCACTTATCGATTAAACTCATCGATTTAATTTGGTTGATAACTAAGAAAACAATTGAGTATTTAACATAAAAAACTTGATTTAATTAAG
The DNA here is from genome assembly GCA_000816705.1 of Dictyocaulus viviparus. Classification (NCBI taxonomy): domain Eukaryota; kingdom Metazoa; phylum Nematoda; class Chromadorea; order Rhabditida; family Metastrongylidae; genus Dictyocaulus; species Dictyocaulus viviparus. The sequence goes on along the minus strand of KN716231.1, from coordinate 149,721 downwards.
TTTGATGTAGAACGGTTTTCAGTCGTCGGAAACATGCAGAGAAATGCGGAGGAAAAGAAAACCTGATTGCCTCAGCTATTCTTGCTCCTGCTGTAGACTCGTATAGCGATGGTAACTGCTAGACGTCGTCGTCGTTGTCGTCTTAGACTTCGTTGCTGTCGTCGTTTCAACCCTCGCTACCTCCTCGTCACTACTACGCCGCCGTAAGACATCAAAGAGCAGCCAGCAGGCAAAGCAAATCGTCGTATTTTTCAGCACGGCCGGCTCAACAACGCTGCAAAATTCCTCCCCATCTCATCGCACCGCATCGCACCCCACCCCACCCCATCCCACCCCGTTTCACCTCACCCGATAAAAACATCAAGGCTACGTGTAAGGGATTAAAGATTAGCGTAAATATATCAAATTTATATCGAATATTTAAATATAAACATTATAAGACAGTTAGTTGTTTACCCTACCAGCTGTTATGTAAAAACGCTGGAATCGATTTTCTCATTTGTTTTTTTTTTGGCAAGAAGAAAAACGAATGAAATATATATGTGCTGTTTTGGAATAGAAAAGCAAAACTCGGACATATGAAAACTCGTCCAAATAACATGATAAGACTTTAATATGACGTGAATATTAATCTTTCTTAGTCTAATCTTATTAAAAATCGATATTATCATTTGGTAAGATTTTAAGAACATTAAGATTTCACTTTTTTCTTAACTAATCTCCTCAAATACTTGAAAAAAAAATGTTCTTTATCAGAATACTTGACTATTTTGGCCATACATGGTCTACTAGACGAGTAATTTCTCCTCAAAAAATGCTTCAGAATCTGAGGAATAGTATAGCTAGCAGTACTGCTAGTAGCACCAGTAGTACTATTCGGTTATGGAAGAGACGTGTTTGTTTTGATAAAAGAAAAGAAACATTTGATCTTTCACAATATTATTTGTATTTTTTCAAGTTCAAATAGATTTATTCGCAAAATTTCACTGAATACAATCAAATAGAATTTTTTTTTATTTTCTCTTTTATTTGTAAGTAGAGAATGAAAAAAAAACCTAAGCGTTTCCATAACGACAAAGCACATAACTTTCAAGTTGTTCATTATTTGTTTAATAGAATAATTCTTTTTCTGTGCACTTTGTATATACATATTTTTTTTCCCTCACAATGATCCTCTCATTGATCTTTAATCTCTACTCGAATACTAAAAGCTGTTGAGTTATTAAAACGATTTTCTATTCTAACCTCAACACCTTTTAACACTTTATTTTCAAAGTAAACTGCAACTTGGGTGTGGACTAGAGTGAGCGAGGAAAAAAAAACATCGCAAAAACCTCCGTTTTTTTCCTCTTCCTTCCCACAACACTTACTATCAGAATATTTCTATCGAATTTTCCTCCATACAAACGTTAGACGACACAAATTTTATGAGGTTGAAGAAGAAAGGAAATAAACTCGATTAAATTGTAGAAACGTGAGGAGTTTAATGATTTTTTAATAAGTGGCCGAAGAAAAAAAATCGTTTCTTTTAGAAAACTTTCGATAAAGAAAAAACTAGTTCGAAATTTGATAGAATACATCGAATTAACGAGAAAAAAAAATCGATGATTTGTAACGAATTCTAATAAAATCATCGATCGCCGAAGCAACAAGCCTTATCATTTATCCATTAGTTGTAGCCTCATGTAAGGTTAAACTCGGAAAAAAAAACCTGCAAAAAAATGCTCAGTAGTAAAAGTGAGTGCTGAGTTCGATTCGATGAACTCGAAAATGATTTGATCAGAAAATTTTTCTTTCTGGAATATCTCTTATGGCGAATTTTTTTTTACCATAATACGTTAGTATTCAAATGATCCAGCAACTGGCCAGGAACGAACTGGTACGACTTACAACGCACTTTTCTGATTGCATTTATAGTGAAATGGAGGAAGAATGAGGAAAACAAGAGGATGAGGTAGAAGAGAAAGAAGAAGACTTACATCTATATGTTTAGCAATATGCCAATAGTTTTTTTTTTGGAGAAGGTACCATCATTATTGTCCATTTTATTATTGTAATGCACTGTATATTAGCAATATTTATTGATTAAGATGGAAGAGACATTGTTGATATTAGTAAGAGATGAGACGACGAGAGAAAAAACATTGTAGGATATTTTTAAAAGACTAGGGAAGAATAATAACTGAGAAACTGAGGAAAAAAAAGGAATTGGTTCCAATTAGAAACGAAAACTTGCCAAACTAAACGATTAAAGAAGGGGGATTGGGAGGAGGAGAAGGGGAGGGGGGTTGTAAGAGAAAGTGCATCACATGCCATCAAACAACCCCCCTGAAGTGGCGAAACGTTGCATGATGGGCAAAAAAAAAATGAGGACAACAACGCGTCGTTTACAAAATTCGCAAAGCGTTGCATCAATCCACCATCGCCATTGCTTTGCAGAAAACGTTTGCTGACTAACTGACTGCTGACGATCAATGATGAAGAAGTGCAGAGACGATAGTGACGCGTGTCGCGACGTCGTCGTGCCGCCGTGCCACCGTGGCGGTATCGCCGTACGACGTGACGATGACGCGTGTCGCACGTGAATTTCGCAATACGACGATGTGTCATCGCGCGAACAACAAACGATCTTGTGACGCGACGCGACGCGATCACAACAGCTAATGGCTAGCTGCTAGCTGTTAGCAGCTACACGACAACGCATAACGACAACAAAAATAAGCCAGCCAATCAGTGTTTGTCGTGACATTAATGGCGTCGCGGTGACACGACACGGAATAGCAATAGCTCTCTGTATTACTGTGATGTGAAGTTAAATGGAATTGATTCAAATAATTATGTGTCATTAACGACAAGAATGAACAATAACATGATGACTGTCTGAATTGACACAACGTTATTAATGGAAATGGAATAGGCTAAATTAGTCAAGAAAAGATCATTTCACTTCAACGTTTGTGACAAGCTGAACGAGAGGAAAAGAGTTAAGAATATGACAAGAGGTAAAACTTTGTTTTTTACTTGAGGAAGCTTAAACCACAAAGTTTTCTTACATACAAGAACGACTGGTTTTGTTGTTACTCGATGGAAAGTGATGCTCTTTCACAGCAGAAAAGCTTAATCGAATCGATTGATGATCATCACCGTGTTAATTTAACAACCTCATAAGTAAATAAGCCCTGCCTCAGAAAGCGGCTTTAGTGGGATTAGTTGAAGATCATCTACAACAGATTTTTAAAAAAATGTTCAATTTTATGATTTGATCGGAGTGTCAGATGATCATGATCTACTTAAAATGTTTAAAACATTTTAGTTTATTATTTTATAACAGTTTTTTTTTCTTCTGGAGAAAAAGTCTTACGTAAAATCCCTATCAATTAGAAAAAAAAAACGATACAAAATGAGGATTGAAGCGATTTGCTTGAGCTTTTATTAATATACAATGAGGTAAATTTACTTATTTTCAGAGAGGAAGACAAAAAAAACAATATGCGAATCGGTTTTTCTATTTGTCATAAGTTTATTCTTAGATGTAAAATTATCGATTGAGTAGATTTCAAATTACTTTATTTATTTGTAAACACGTTTGTTTATTTTTATTTTTGTCACTCACACCATCTACGTCATAAATTTTGATAGGTTTCTAATGAATTAACTTTATTTATTTATTTGTTTTTTTTCTTCGTTTCTGTTTTCTATAAAAAATTATTTATTATGTATACTTTTATATTTTCGCACGTAAATTTTTTTTTATTTTTCATTGCATTATAAAATTTCTTTGAAATTATTAAAAGAATACAACGGTGAATATTTCTATAAACGTAAAAACACGTCAAAACATTATGTAGTAGTACCAGTATTGCTTGTTGCTATTGATGTTGCTGTTGTTGTTGTTGTTGTTGTTTTTGTTATTATTATTATTACTAGTATTATGGTTGTTGTTGTTGCTGTTGTACGTCGAGTATCAATGAACAGATGATAGGTTCGTTTTTAAAGTACGGTAATGGAAATATCAAATAGTCAATTAATGTATCATATTAATGGAAGCCTAACGAGGAATGAGGAGTGAGCTGATAAGGGACGACGAAGCTCTATGGCTGCAGTAGAGCATCGACAGAACTTGTCAAGATGTAGAAGATAGGCTAAAAGTTCATAGAAACAGAATGGCTTCAAGCTGAGAAAAACACTGTTATTTAGAATAAGTACGTAAAGCTTAGTAGTGATTTCTACGCTCGTACAAGTACAAATATCGATGTTAAATTACACTAATTGAAAGCTTTATCCTCAGAGGGAAATATTTTGAATACAATCGTTACGACTCTAATACGATACAAATTATATTAAATTCTATACGAATTTTCTCTATCATTCCTATATCCCTAATGATATTGAGTCAATCGCAGATGTCCGGTACGATGTGTTGCCGATTACACAGATCCAGGTTCAAGTCCCGTTTGAGGTTTTGCGATTAACTTAGCATCATTAGGGATGTAATAACCTAATTATGATCTATCATAACTGGTAGAGAATGGAATTATCAGGAGTATAAATAATATTCAGCGTGAATAAAGGAGGTCTGTACTTATTATACGAGTTTGTGAGTTCGGATTTTTACATTTTCAAGTTGTCTAGGGTGTCCTGCAAGAGTTCCTTGCGGTTGTTGATAAACAATCTCAGCTTTCATGAACTTCATCAACAGATAGTTGTTTTTCTTGCTGATCTTGTTTTCTTCAGAAGCAGTCAGAGGAGAAATAATGATTATTTAGAGCTACAAACATGGAATACTGTAAGGTATACTGTATTGTCACCTTTGCTATTCAAATGCTATTTAAATTGTATGAAGCTGAATATGTTTAAGCACCAGTCGATAGAACAGAAAAAAATTTGTTTATTTTCGTTGTTTATCGTTGATCTTAGGATATAAATTTATCTGTTCTCAGCCAACTATTCAATCTGACTATGGGAAAAGTATAGTTTACTGTATGTCCTCCTGAAATCATTGATTATCATGTGATAACCGCATGCAATGATATCAATGCATGTTAGCGGTTTTTATTTGTTGTAAAAATCGCCTCTACAGTGTATTTTCCCCTTTCTCTTGACGTCACAAGAAAGAAATGGCTACTGATAACAAAAGAGGTCACACAAAGTTTGTGAGGACAATATACAAACTTTGATGTTAAGGAATGAGGATGCTTTGAGGTTAAAGTTGCTAGATATAAAGTTCTATCGACCGTTTTTAGCGGACGTTCTCATTGTTGTGATAGTGATTTGTTTTAAAACAACCTCATATCCGGAATTATTTAATATAATTTTAATCTATTCATTCTATGAATGAGGGAGGATTGATGTGAGGAAAAAGTGTAAGTATTAATTAAATGACGCAATTTGCAAGTTTAATAAGCTGAACTTGCGATTTGTTAGTACGATTGCTGCTCCTTCAACATACGTGCGTTCTGTTGAGCGGCACTGAAGACTTCGTGACGTCATGTCACTGTCAAATCGATCGCAAACGAAATGCTCTTATGCTCAAAGGATTACGGTACCTGTGTTTAATGCTTTATTATGGTAAACAATACTATTTACTTTGAAATAATCATGTAAAGCAGAAAATCATTTGCCGAAAGGATTCATCTACAAGGTAAAAAAATCAATTTCTTGCCTATGGCAACAACTATCGTTCATTTATCACAAAGCTTACAGTAATACGAAAACGCTGAACAAAATGAACAAAAAACATGCATATAGATCTATTGTTGATCTACCGTATACCTCGCTGTATAATTCTCTGAAGAGGTAAATTTGTTGAGGACTAGCGTAACTTACTTTCTTTTATTCCTATTTTTTATTCATGTATTCCATGAAGTTTAGAAATTACATGGCTGATTACCTTATAAATTACTTTGGTACCTATTTTTCATCCTCTGAACGATGAATAGGTTAATTTCTCTTAGACGAACTCGAACCTGAGTACACGTAATACGAGACTGAGGATAACTACAACTCCTAGTGACATAGACCTAAGTAGAATAAATAGTTTGTAGGACGGAGGCTTACAAGTTGAATAGAAAGTGTTCTAAAATAAGATTGATATCTTTAAAAATAACTACTGATGAGTTAGGAGTACAAATATGTAAAGCAGTGAGTTTGAATGAGTCATAAAACAACTTAAGCTTTTATTTAATATATAAAAAGTCCAAATAAAGTTTGTAAAGTGCGGCAATTATACTGTTTTTTCTAGGTAACTTTTGTATTTGTAAGAACGGTAGAGCCATATAGTAGTTAAAAAGTAAACCGAATAGTGAATTAACCTCAAAAATTCCTCATCACATGAGGACAATGAAAAGTAATAGGATTTTTATTACTAAAAAACTATTATTATGTTAGAAAAAAAAGTCGACGAATGAAGCTGAGTTGTTAAGAGGTTTTTGAAAACGCGTTGCGATTCATTGCAATACAAAAAATTATGAACAGAAATCGAATCGAATAGAACGTTCGTAACTCAATGAATATTCCATCACCTCATATTGATTATTTAGTGAGTCATTAAACATTATTTTCTATTCACTATTAGATAATTTTCGTTTACAAAGTGACACGTTCACTTAAAGAACCAGTTCGTTCTATTATTATTTATTTTTTTTCAATCATTCGTCTTCAATTCTTTTTAGATTTCAAGAAGATTTTGAATAAACAAATTTTCCAGAATAATAACAGACTGCTCATTTTTTTTCTATTAAAAATTTTTACACAAATATTTTGTATAATTGAAAATGTAAGAAAAAAGATATCTAAGAAACACCAAAAAAATAAAAACATATAAAGGAAACTTTCAAGAAAGAGAAATGCTCTTCAAAGAGGCAACAAAATCACCCTCAATGAGTTTAGCATTTCGCCTTTTCTTTTCATGTCATTCTGTATTCATTTATTTATCTATTGTTCGTTTATTCTAATCAACAACGTTTAGTGCCTCAATTCTACCTCCATCCTCAAATGAATACTATCGATTTTAGAACAATAATGAAAAAATACAATTATATTTAAAAACTTTAGCAAGTTAGGCGTTGAATAGCCTGGGGAGGAAACAGCAACGTGTTGAGGAAAAGAAACTATCACAACTAAAATGGATAGTAAACAAAAGGAAAACAACAACAACAACAACAACAACAATTGAATAATTAATTTGACTGAAAGATTGAGGTTTTCCTACCGTAAGACTTATTGCACTCACTGACAGACGTTAATTTAATAAAAAGCTTGGATCAGTAATCAATCAATAAAATGTTGTAAGCTTTGAGCAACTCAATAGACTTCTATTGTTTGTTCTTATCCTCAATTTTTTGTCATTATAAGAAATATATAAAATGAATTTAAATAAAAATCATAATATATTATACCTCAATTTAAATAGAGTTTCATTTAAAATATTGGAGGTTACTGTAAAATAAGCTTTATGGTTTCTTTAAAAAAGTTCAATTTTGAAATGTGGGTTAGTTAATTATCAAAAACGTTATCAGAAAAAATACAAGTCATAAGACCACAACGAGAAAGAAAAAACCAATTTCAAGCTGATCGATAATCGATCAATATGACGCATTATGAACTCATTTCATATTGAGGGAACCGTAACTGATGAAAAGTTTTCTTCTTCTGCTGGTAAAAAAACATTAACTTATTAAAGAAATCTTACATAGTAGCAAAAAAAAAGGTTTCCTCATTTTCTAACACCTCTAGAAGATGAAGCTTCCATTTTTCTCCTCTTTCATTTCACCTTTTAAAAAGGCCTATGATTTTTAATTGAAAAATGTTTCCAGATGTTGTTTTCACTTTTCAAGCGTTGTTAAATTTTCTACCTCTTGATGTGCACTCGAGCAATCTGAATAGGTGATAATTTGACGGCGCGGGATCTAGTGAAGAGGTTGAGGTAAGAGTTCCAATCCATACACTCTTATGTTCTCCTGTATTATTTTTGCAGCTCGAGGCTTCGTGTTATTGTGTTGAGGAATTTTCTTTTTGTTGGTGACCAAAACAAATCGTTTTTTATGAGCTCTTGATTTATTGGCTCCAATTCTTCACACTATCGTTGTCACGGTCTGACCAAGTTCAAGCAAATCATAGTGAGTGGACTCCGAAAAATCTTTCCAAAAACAAACAGCGACCTGTTTCATTTTTCGTGATGGCAGAGGTGAAGGAGTAGTTGCACTTTAAGTAGACTTCTCATCTTCGGTAACAGTTCGTCGAAAGAACGGATTGACTTCACACCGAAGCAGAAGCAGAAAGAGTCGCGCAAATGATACGTCGTTGATCGAGTGTCGTCTCTGTCAATTCATGAGGAACTCAACTTCCTCGCCAGCATAATCTTCCTGTACGACAACGATGATTTTAAGCCGTAGATTATGTTCAGCAAACTTCAATGACAAATCCTCAACTGTTTCACGAGAAATTTACACAAGCTGACCGTAAGCTCATCGAAAACACTCTGACTACTTTTCGTCGCTACCTTCAATAGTACTATAACAAGTTTGAGGACAATTTTTCTAGATTCCTTACCTCTTTTTTTGATCAGTTTGACGTGGAATAGAAAATTTCTCTCACTTGTCAAGAAAAAAAAAACTTGTATTGCTTTACAAAAAAAATTTATCGATTAGTTGTTTCTTCAGCTTTTCTTATTGTACGAATGAATTGATTTGATAATTTTGACGTACGTGAAATTCATTAGACGCTCGATAATAAATTCATTCATCGATATTTCCAGGCTATCGATTCGATTCGAAACAAGCTCTAACCAATTTTACACAAAAAAACATACCGTAATCTACAGTAATACATCGTTGAATCATGTAGATCAAATTAAACGCCTACCTTTTCTGTGCCATTAGTGAGGCTTTTCTTGTCGCAATATGCTGATGTTTTTTACCCTGATAAGGTTTATGCTGTATAGAGTGAAGCAGTTGAATCTCTGAGCTTTTCCTTGTTGACTCAGTCTGCAATAGGGGTACGTTAGGCATCTATTTTTTTAAGAATAAGAAAAAAACATCTAGAATGACGTCAGTTTTTGATATGAAGCATATCATAGAAAAATTAGGTTCACTTTTTCACTTATTTATTTGTTGTTTATTTATTCTTAAGTTATCTTCTAAGCAATTTTATTTCAGATAATCTCGTCAGTAGTTTATTTTTCAAACTATTTATAAGATATGCTAAAAACTTTAAGCTTCAAGTCTTAAAAATTTTTTCTCTCTCTCACGAACAAAAATAAACGGATAGAAAAAACAACAGATAAACAACGAACAGCTGATGCGGCATGACGTGTTTATTTGTGGATTTACAGCATTACAGAGTTTTTTTAAGAGATGTTTTTTTTTGTCTCGTCAGGCAAAAGCTGCTGACGATTACAAGCAGCTTAATTAACGAATATTGCTGTATAAAATTTACATACTATCAATTGTATAACTAAAAACGTTTTATGAATTCGTAACAGACAGGCAAAAGAAAAACAACGCGTCTTCTTGAATGTCACGTTCTATGGACAAAAAAATCAATAACCAATCAATATAAGCAATAACTATAAAGCTTTAATATTTAAAGTAAATATTTACAATCAGCCATTACGTATAGCTTAAATTCAGTTTGTTTGAAAAAAAATACTGGCTCATTTACTTGAAATTATGCAAATTTTGTTAAGCTGGTTGTAGTTGAATGAGGAATTACGTGAGGAAACAAATGAGGGATCTTTATCGATTATATGAAAATGAAACTTGAAAAAAAAAACTAAAAGCTATGACGATGGTGTGTCATTTGGTGAAGAATCGATTGATTCTTAAAACTTCTGGAATTAATATTTATTTAGTACTGGAATTCACTTTAAGAATGCCAATAAAAAATTATTGCATTCAAAATTTACATAATGACTATGGTATAAAAACTCTTTCACCTCATTTTTTTACCTCGTAAGGAGAATCACATTACCTGCTTGTTGCTTACAACATGACTATTATATGAGTTAAGAGTATGATTTATTAAGCAAGCGACTAATATTCTTTGACAACTATTCAAAATAAGGTAAAAAGTCTTTAAAATGAGTTCAATGCCTCAAATGTTGGATAGAAGCAAAACTACTACGAAATGAAGCTTGATAACTAATCGCTAGCCATAATTTCATAGGAGGTACTAGCAATGATAAACCCCTCATACTAATAATTGAGGTTTAATTTAATTTGAAGAACTTTAAACTTTATGAAAAATGAACTATAATAATCTAATCTGACAACGTTCAATTCTAAATTAATTGTAACCTGCTTTTTTTCATGAGGTGGATGAGGTTAAAGAGAAACAGTAACTGAGCATTAATACCTCACTTCGTATTTCTTCAGCAATAAAAATGCAAAGTTTGAGTTCATATAGAAAATGAAATTCGAGTCAGCAGAAATCAGATCACATTTAGAGGGGGAGGTCAAACCATGAAGTCTTGAAAAAAAAACGTTATCTGATGAAATCGTTAGTACAGCTAGGATTAATATTAAAGCTTTCAGTGTTGAATAGGTAATATGCTTAGGAATAATAGACAGATTTAAGCTCTCAGTCTGATAGGATGAAGGTATGAAAGCTTTTCAGCCTTACTTTACTATCTACCTCTTTTTACTCTTCTCCTTCAACTCCTATCGACGCTTCTATCAAGACTTCGCACATTTGATCCTCCTACCAACCATGATCCTCTTCATCAACAACCTCACCTCCACACCTCATTCTATCTTCACTTTCTCTGAGGGAATTTCATAAATACTCTCACAATCACTCTCTTTTTTGTATCGTTATCGATTACTCTTTTTCTATTTATAATAGAAATTCTAAGTAGATTGCTTAGAATAGATCGCTTTCTCTTGAAATTCTCACAGCTTATTCATAAAAATATATGATCTCTTCCAACTTTCTAATTTTTCCCTAAGAAGAACGAAGAAAGAAAATCGATAAATCTACCGTACTACAACAGATAACCTAACGTTAATCTATTAGTTTATAAAAGCTGAAAAACACTAGCTGTATTCTACAAAACCTAATTTTGATATTAAAGATATTGGGAGATCATATACGGTTACTGTATCAAATGTGGATACTGTAGAGTTTATATGAGTCATTATTACTGTACTAACTTACTATTGCTTGAAACTGACGAAAATAACCTGCTTGAAACTCATAAGATATGGTAATATCAGTCTATATACTAATATAATTCTATAATTATTACAGAGTTTTCAAACTAAAAATACTTTAGAGAAAAGATCTTGCGGCAAAATAAGGCAGCTTACAACTTTTTTTCCCTAAAATTTATTGAAAAAAACGATAGAACATAGTCAGCTGATTTCAAGTACCTAACTTTGTTTTCTTATAACTTCAGAGTTATCTTATTTTTCAGTTTTATTCAACCTCATGACGTCATTCTAATAAACAACAACCGTCGCCTAATCGAGACAACAACAAAAAAAATTATTCAAAATATCCACGATCATTATGATCTACGTTAAATCAATTCAAATAATACAAAAAAAACTAATCACTAAACGTCGATTAAGGCAACAGTTTATAGAAGAAATTTGTAATGAAAGTTGATTTGAATAGAAAATTTTCGCTAAGTAGCAAAAAACAAACAATAGTAAATATATGTATCGATTTTTTCAAGACACATTTTAAAAAGTCACACTAAGCTCCGTTCCTATTGTCATGGCTTATCGCATTGTTTTACAAAAATCAAAAATTAGCTGTCAGCAGAAAAAAAGCTGAAAAGTAGATCAAAGATCAGTGGCCAGCAAAAAAACAACTGGAGTTTAGAAAATTGTGTTAAAACACTTTAACATACACAAAGAACTCAAAACTCAAGGGTCTTAACATAGAACTCAACGTCTCAGCTTAAGAGAGCAATTATGAAAGTGAATCGAAATGCATCCTCTTCTTTAAGGGACCATTCAAAAAATGAACTCCATAAAAACTAGTCGAAATTTCTTTTCTTTAAAACTTTAAAATCGAATCGCGTTTGAATTTTGAATATAAGAAGTAATTATTATGAAAAAAAAACGCTGTGAAAAAGTATTTTTGAACTCGTAGGGTTAATGAGGAGGAAAATATCTGCATAATTTTTCTTTACAGTGATTGTTATGACATCTAGACAATTATAAAAGTATTTTAAATTATAAAAATAAACAAAAAATGAATATTTGTAAAGTCTTAAATGTTATAAAATTTACTTTTATTGATTTTTTTGTTATAAAGAATTACTGTATATCTGTAATTCGACAGAAAAATTCATTAAAGAGAGTCGATAGGAAAATTTATGAAGCATTTCGTACTGTGGCTTTCTTTCTAATTGAAAACGAAATAAAATGGCTTCCTTATTGGTGGAGTTCGAAGGGAAAAAAAAAACGAAACAAAAACAAAAACAGCAAACAAAAAACAAAACGAAAACAATATAGAAAAGAAAAATACGGTAATAGTTATAGTT
>KN716231.1:95842-121931 GCA_000816705.1 Dictyocaulus viviparus | reverse complement strand
AATGGTAATAATGATAATGATGATAGTCTTCTGTGTTGATCAATCCATAGTGGCAAAATGCGCCAACGCATTCATGTTCAACGTGATATCGTGGAGGTGGTTGGATGCGAGAATGGCCTATACAGTGACTTCAGCTTGCTAATTTTCATGAAGTCAGTGCTAGTTATCTTACCCATCTTTCTCTGGTACCAATTTACCGATCCTGTAGGAATGGCGAGCTTGATAGGCCTGAGAGGCAGCCGCAAGCTAGATCGGGCTTGCGTGTCCCTGCAGCACCTCCACCACTGAGCCACTGCGCTCCCATTAAAACGATAAGGATAAGATAAGAAGCATTGGCGTAATTCATATCCTTATGGAGATACGCCACCCAATTTTATTCTTGGTGGTTTGGTGGAGGTGTACCAGTAGGAGTGGTTCAGTTCATCGACCCATGAGATATGGGAAGTTCGGTTGACCTAGGAGCCAGGCCTTGTGTATACGGTATTAAGCCCGCGTGTCACTGTAGCCCGTCTTGCTACTACGCCACTTCTCTATTATATAATATAGAGATTTAAAATATGAATATTTGTTTACATTCTCATATTCTATTATATTTGTGTCATTGTAATTATCAAGTGACATTTCATTTTGTAATAATCGTTGATGTTTCCATTGTAATGCATCTGTCATTAACAATAATCCATTAATTAAAATGTAAGCTGTATTTAGCGAATACATTTTTTATACCTAATATTAGTTATTATTAGTTTAGCTTTAAATTATACTTATAAAAATCAATATTTGTTTTGATGATCCAATGTAGAACAGTAGGCCAAGGTATTGCTATATCGCTTTGATTTCCAATTAGATACTTTGCCTTAGGGGTGGAAAAAAATATCCCATTGTTGTAACGTCGACTAACGGTAGACTGGGGCGGAGTGGTGCAGTGGTTGAGGTGTCAAGCTGACACGCCCGTCCGAATAGATTCGCAGCCGCTGTTGCTCTGTGGTCGGTAAATTGTTATCAGAGAAATCTGAGTGAGGTAGTGAACAAGTAGTGAGAGTGGTTAACTCAAGTCACCGTATAGATGAGGCTCGTGTTCAACCACGCCAACGATATCACGTTGAATAAGAATGCGCAGGCGCTTACAAGGGATTGATCAACGCTAAAGCTTATCTAATCTTAGCTTAATTTATTAACGTAGATGGCAACAGTACTACTGCAGGACGGTAATGTAAGCTTTTAAAATGATCACTTTATTAGCATTCATGTTTTTATTCAAATGTTCAGTGGTTAAAAGCAAGCACAAAAGAAACTACATTCTATAATCAAAATACAGTACGCCGTTTTCACTTTAAGATAGAGGAGTATCATTTTTCAAGATCAATCCTTTGCAAAAGAGATATCATTAAGATTTTATCATGGAGATCAAAATTCATGCTATTGATTTTAGTGGTACTTAAAACAAAAGCCTGAAAATCAATTTGTAATCGATTAACTGAAAAGAACAAACGAAGAAGAAAGTGGTTTAAAGATGTTTGAGAGGCTTTTTTTCTTTCAAAGCTTATCATCTACTCTGAAGAGGAATACTGTAGGTCATCAAATATACAATATTTAGCCGTAGCGACTTAGTGGTATGTAAGCTCTTTTGATCTACTTTCTACAATCGAATCAATCAATTGAGTTAATATGAGGATTACCGTAATCATTTAACATCTTAATATTTCGGTAACATTTGCATGCTTGAATTTGAAATTAATGTGTTAATTATTTGCCCTTATAATTACTTTTAAAAATCAATTTTTTTGAGGAAAAAACTTATGGAAAACTGGTCGTCATGGATTTTTTTCTTCGATTCTCAAGAAATTGTTTAAAATCAATATGAAACAACAAAAACGTTATGGAGGATTGCTTGTAACCTCAAATCTATTTGAACATCTGGATGATTGATTTGAATTTTTATAAATGAAATAACTCGTTGTTTACAATCATTCGTGTTTTTCCCTTCATAACAAACAACCTCAATGAGTAATAGGATCACGACATTTTGAATTGGTATTGGGAAATTCGGTGGAAGACATTGTGGTGACTCCAAGATATTGATTGAGTTCACAGTTTATCTTGATTCTTTTATGAAGCTTCTTATTACTATTTGATAAATTTAATAACATTTTAGTTATAAAGCGAGTACAATCACTTATACGATGATGAGTGCACAACTAAAAGTTGTATTACTTGACTTATCGACGGTAATGAGGACACCACGTGATTTCAGTTACCATTCACCTCATCAGTTGTTTATATCTTGGCGGTAAACAAATAAACAAACTGCTAATCTTTAAGAATCCGAAAGATGGACATTGGAATTAAAAGGCAAATATTTTAAAGAATTATTACCATGTGAATCCAAAGCACACGACACGGTAGTGATAATGAGTTTGGACTGGATGTAACGACACTCAATCAGAGGCATTTACTCAGAAAAACACCTCGGTGCAGAACTCAAGACGATTTTGGAAGAGAATCAAAAAGCTAATGAAGCGATTCAAGAAGCCTCACATCCTCTCCAATCATCATATTGGCTTTTTTTTTACAACGGCAATAAATCTGTCATATCATTAAATTTGTCGGTGAGCTTATTGATTTTATTGCGTTGCGAGAGGAAAAAAGTTACGACTGGAAAATGAGTGCGATGAGTGACGATATTTGCGAAGTTCATTATGTGAATGAGTCAGCTTAGTTTAAAGCAAATTGAATTAAGCGTAAATTAATTACTATGGAAAAATTTATATTTATAAAATAGTTTCTATTAAAAATACTTCAACCGAATAAGTAGCGTTTTACGTTTTTACTTGGTAAATTTTAAGCTTCAGAAAACTAAGTCTTTAAATCGTGTAGAGCTAAAAGATTTGTAAGCAGATCAAATAAGCTAGAAGTAATAAATCAATATTCAAAAATAAGATCGGCAAAAAACGTATAGGAGAATCCATTTGACTTTACTGTAGACGCTTATGAACACTTTAATGACGAAAAATCTCACATAATACGCCCCATCATCGAGCTGGTTTATGCCTCAAGTGACTCAGAAGTGTTCCAGGAATTTTTTCTCCGCATGGAAACCTCAACAAGAGTAAACCTATCAAGAATCGCCACTGTCTTGATGGCGTGAAGTCACAATGGTTCACATTCTTCTGATTCATAAAGAACGGATCAAAATTATATCAGGATTCCAGGGGAGCTAAAGCTACACCAGGAAAACTTAATCGCCATGGACGAGTATTGTGCGAGGAACAAACGAATGGAAGATTTCAGGGTCCGGCACTACGCGTGAACACGGATCATTCAAGTAATCAAGTCATTAACGAAGTCACAGCTTTCATTCATAATACCTTATGTTTAATAATCGGAAGTGATTCAAAAATTATCGCATAAGTTTGCGTACGATTTACACCAGTAATTTAAAAATATGTCCCATGAAAACTCGTCCTCAATTCGTTCATCGTTAGATTCTTATAATGCCATTTGTTCGTGGATTCTATGGCTTAAATTATTTGTGAAGTTCTCTCGTAGATGTCAAGATGATTATTTAACTCAAAAAAATTTTTGTACTTTCTTGAGTTCCATAATCATGAGTCATCTTTCCTCTGCACTTTTAACACTGTATAATTTTCTAATTTGCAATTTCGCTTTGCATCTAACTAATTAGTGCCTCAAATTAAACGCGTATTCGTCGTTGAACATATAGAGGAAAAAGAAGAAGAGTGACAAAAAGATCCATAGAAAAAAGATTTAAGCTGACATTTAATGTGGCTGTTACATTATTTTAGATGTCGTCTATAATACAGCAAACTACCGTATCCATCCAACGAAAGCTGTATTTAAGCACATAACGTTATCGTTATTATGGTGCTTAGAAAAATCAATAATGATATCAACAATGATCTTTGATCATTTAAATGAGGCTTAATCATATCAAACATAAAAAGCACAACCACTGTAACAGTCGAGGATTACTAGAAGAACAATTTTGTCTTGTGGATTAAAAAAAATTCTTATAAAATTTTTCTTTTTACAATATAAATATAAATATTATAAATTTATATTAACAGAAAGAAGTTACGATAAATACATATGCACTATTCTGTTCAATTGATTAAGATTAAAAATCATCATGCAAAAATCATTGCGGTAATCAAGCGTCATCAACGCTACAGAAACCGTAATCGTTTTCGCACCAATGGAATGCACATGTCACTTACATGATCTTCTTCAGGTCGTGAAGGAGGCGAGAACATATCTGCTGCCATACTGAATTTCCTCAATACGGAGTGCTGGAAAAATTACACTACGAATACATTACAAAAGGAGGTGAAATTATTAGCACGTTAGAATTTCTAACACAAAACACTCAATATTGTAAATATTTGTAAATAAATAACTAATAAAAAACAAGTAAATAATAGAATCATAAATATAATGTTAGTTCAGGAACGTGTTAGAATTTTCCTCATCCGATTTATAATGGAATTATTATAAACGGTCATGCTATTTATATTTTCAACCTCAATTAATCAATATTGATGAATGGCAATCAATATTAGTGAGGTTCCCTGAGGTTTTCGTTTGTTTCCAGCCACATCTGTCCCTTACGATCTGTTTGATCTAGCATGAATACGGTATCGATAGAATCGATTTTTTTAATAGTAAGTAAGGAAATAAGAGTTGTTTTTCCTACTGCTTCTTCCATTTGTTGAATGTACAAAACATAACCTTCTGCCGAGCCAATAGGTCCTACGAGTGTTCTTCCATTTGAGGAAATGAGGTTCATCGAAAACATTCGCATTTCACTTCCTCACTTCCTCTCATTTCATGCCTCTCATTTTTAAAACGAAAGAAAAATTTAACTTGAAAGAAAATCCTCAAGATTTTTTCATGAAATGTCTTTTTTTATAATTTGACCTACAAATAGCTTTATCGATCGCTTCCCGTGATCTCAACGAAAGTTGTGCGTCAAAATCGGAAATTTTCATATCTTACAGTTTTTGGTGTAAGCATTTTCAGGATTCGAGGTAATGAGAATATTTTTAGAAGTGACGTGAAATATAACATGTTAAAAGGTAGGTGGGAGGAATGAGGAAAGAAAAAAATGCATGAGAAATATTTTTGTAGTTAAGCATAGAGATCCGCAAAATATAACTAGTACGAGTAGTAGTTACTTATTAACCTGAGAAAAAACGGTAAATTTATTTTTTATAGAAGTTATTACTCTAGAGGTCAAATTGTCGATCGATATTGGAGATGAACGAATATTTCAAGCACGTGATTTCTATCGATTGACGTCAACTGCATAATGTTTTGAATAAGTTATCGATGAAATCGAATTCTAAACCACAGAACTGAATGGTAAGATGTTTTTTTGTAATAAAATTAATTGGTAGATCAAGGTTGATATGCATTTTTAAGAACATGCGCATATAAAAATAATATAAATATAACGATATGATATATGTCTTATGAAAAATAAAGATATGATTTAAGATGAGGTAAGATTAGGCTTTTATCAACCCTTTTTGAGGCTTACGCTTACGTATTCATGTTCAACGTGATATCGAGGAGGTGAATGAGTGCAAAACTGATCTACAGAGTTCACTTTTCGTCAAGTCAATGCTGTTTATCATACCCAGATATTTCTGCTATCAAATTACCGACCCCCGGAAGAATGGCGGGTTTGGCAGATTTGGGATGAGGATGGGGCGCGGCCGCGAACTGGTTCGGGCTTACGTACCACTGCAGCACCTCCACCACTGCGCCATTGCGCCTATGAAATATTAATAAGTAATAAAACAGTTTGAAAACTTACATTATTGTTGATTTTTTCATTGCTATTCCAACAGTTACTGTTTTGTTTTTCGAACGACAAAAACATATCGTTTCTGTTTGTTGAGGCAACATTGAAATCTTGCTGAAAATTTAATTTATTTTAAAATACAAATAGTTATTTATATTTTATACCTTTTAAAATTTAAATATTTTAACCAGCTATTTTTTCCTTAAGCTAAAAATTTTGTGTTTTTTTTTTAGTTACATGATGACCGTTTTTTGAAAAAGGAATAAACATAAAAAATATCCTAAAAATTCCGGATACAGAAAGGAATTCTCCTAAGGTTTTGATATCTAACGAAATTCACAGCATATGTGAGTAGTTTTTCATTAAAAAGACAATGAGATTAGGTTAAGGATAAGAATGAGCACTGGTGTAGACTACCTCCTCATGAGGATGCTCCACCCATCCATCATTTCATTGTGGAGGTGTTTGAGTGAAAGTGGTCTACACGGTCACTTGAGAACACCAGTCTGCTGCAAGTTCAGTACTGCTTACCCTCGAAGACTGATTTCATATCAAGTCACTGTTATCTGAGGAATGAAAAGCTTCGTTGGTTTGCAGCTAGACTCGAACGCGTGTATACCTCCATATGTCGCTGTGGCTCCTCCAACCACTACACGACGCGACTCCATCAATAAATTTGTATTCATAGAAAAATCAGAAGGGTTTTTCCTTCTTTGCCAACCCTCCACGTTTTTGAGCCAACGTACCGTGTTTTGTAGTAGAAAGCGTACTAGGATGTTTTATAGTGTTGTCGATGAAGGGGGATAAGAGGAGGATAAGAGAATTGAGTCGGATTAAAATTAAATATTTCTACAGTGAGGAGGTCTCTTTGATACCTCATCTTCAAATAAATGACAAGTGACAATTAATAATACTAATGATTGTTCGTCGTTTTAATGATTGTAGGTTAATTGTACTTCGTAATTTAGTACCTCTGGAGGAAATGAGGTTCCAAGTTCAGTGATTGACTTAGTATTGTGAGATTTCAATAATTGTCTAATACTTTCGCAAAGAAACTAAGCCTGTTTTGAAACGTAGAGAATTTTTTTTTTCGAATAAAAGTATTAAGTAATATTTATGTACCTCTAGTTTTTAGCTACGAGGTAATATTAATGATATTAATGATGAAATTTCCTCACTAATGACTCTAATGGGCTACCTCATTATAACTCAATGGTAAACAAAAATTTTTTTACATTAAAAAAATGTTAATGGAAAAACTTAAAGCATTGCATATAATTATTTGCAAAAATTAATAATTACAATATTATTAGCAAGCTGGTGCAAATGTGATTGCGGTATTTACGTCGTATTTATTAATTAAAACCGTAATTATCTTACATCTAGACAATAATTACTTTAATAATTAGTAATCTCTATTAGTTATTAGTAATAGATGGTTTCTAAGTACATTTTTAAACTACTGTAATTTTCAAGGAATTTTTTCGTGTTGATCTACTTTGGTGAGTTCTTAAACAACGACCTGTTCTTGTGTGTTCAGTACCGGTGGCGGAGGTGTGTCAAGTTGTGGAGGTGAAAATCGACCAGGATCGTAAACGGGAGCTGTTGTATCTGGACATCTTTGCTAAAAAAAATTTATAGATAATAAATAAAACTTTAAGGGTGTAGAAGAACAAAGAGCTTTTTTGGTAGATCATAAGGTCGACATTGTGTATTTTCAGTATCATTAAGCATCCATAATAAACGAATACGTCGGAGAACTCCACAATTATTTCACTTCAAGAAAACTAGTAGATCATAAAATTAAATTTTGTGCATCGAATCGGTAGATCATAAATTAGCAATTGAGCGAGAATTGTTGAAAAGAGGAACAACGCTAACGTATAACAATTACTCAGATGTGTTAATCAATAAATCGATATCTGTGAAGATACAAGAGGAACGACTTTCCTCACATCTACTTTACAAAACGGAAACAGTAACTTAATTGCGCATTTAAATTGACAAGGCTGGAAAAAAACAGAAATTCTTCGTAGAAATTTCACAACGCAGTTTTTTAAAAGGTGTGCTCAAATACGACGGGTTATAATGGTTTTGTTCTGAGGGAAAAAAAATATGGAGAGCGCAGCGGTGGAGGTGTACCAGTGTCACCCAAACCCCAATCAGGTTCGCTGCCCCACCCTAGGCCTACTGGATGCGCCATTCCTCCTGGGTCGGTAAATTGGTGCCAGAGGAAGTGTGCAAATTGGTGTAAGATCAATAACACTGAACTGGTGAAAACTGATCAACTCAAGCCACTATATGGACCAGATTCGTACTCATTTTCCTCGAGGATATCACGATGAATGCGAATGCTTAGGCGCATACCGCCACAAGGGTTTGATCAACGCCAAAGCTTGTCTCATCTAATCTTATCTATGCTTAAATATAGCTTTATTCTTTTTTTAAGCTTTATAAAATGCATCTTTCTTCCAGTCCTATACAGAGCAGTTTATGAAAAAATTAAAAATTCATATCGATTTATTCATTTGACTTCTATGATTTTGACTTTTCAATGTTTACACTTGATCTACTCTTATTTATTTATTTTATATCAGTTACAAATTTGAATTTTCTTTTAATAATTAAAAATTTTATCTATGTTTAAGAAAAATTCGACACGTGCTACAAATAATTACATAGTTTTTTTATGTTTTTTCATATTATATATTATAAATTTTTCTGTTCTTTGTAAAGAAAAAAAAAACATGCAAATTAGCACAGGGATGTCGCGATTAATATGAATAACGGTGTGATGAATAAATGAGTTCGTTGAGGTAGATTTATCAGATTCCTAACAGATTACGTTCTGTGAGTATCGAAGCTCATCACTCCGATTAGAGTATAGTATATCTTCATTTAGCAAACATGTGTATTAGTGCGTATTTTTAGGAGGTAAATTAACTCATGATAAATATAGTGCTGTAGACGTTGAACATTTAAGCTCTGTTTGTTGAAGCCGAGACTATTTGGGCTAGTCGTCATTCATGGTAGCGGTATCGTCATTGGTGTTGTTATTGATGACACTCATTACCTCATCAACACCGGTGAATTGAGTGAAAATATCTTTAAAACTTATCTTAATTTTATAAGCTTCTTAACTATTAGCCTCATACAGTAAAAATTTTTAAGGAGAACAAACAGAAAAATGAGTTCGATGATTCTATTGGAACCCTCACTAGAAAAAGATAACTTGGAATTAACGATTGAGTTCAAAAACGAGTTCGTTTGCTTTTGACAAAAATCTCAAAGCAATTTATCAAGCATAACAAGATTTTACGAATAACTGAACGGAGGTCGCAACGCAAACACAACATTATTTGACTTGATGACAAAAGTTCAAAAAGAATTATTACAATCGATTAATAGTTGAGGTAGCGACAGAAATTCCTCACAGTAGTCAAATTTTGATGACGATGATACTTCTGAGTTTCACAGGAACGAATATGTGGTTATTGAGGGTAAAGCATTTTTGTATATTACTATAGTGTATCTCGTCTACATTGCCACTATTTTTGATAAATCTCGTCCACATTGCTAAATTAGTCTTATGAAACTCGTCCATATTGTAATTAAATCCGATGAATCTCGTCCACATATGCCATATTTGGACACCTTTCATGATCAACTTTTTATATGTTGAAAATAAATCTAATGCTGCCTCATTACCGTATATTTGAGGTACGAAGTGTAATCAAATAATCGATAATGTACTTTATGACGTGGAAATAAAACGGTTTCGTTAAGACCGTTGTTTTTATTTATAAGTTTTGTTTTTGTTTTTGTTTTGCTTTTTAACAATACGCAATTCATCACAGCATTGATGTTGACGTTTTGAAAATTCTATGCGCTTAATTATAAGCTTAAATGAAAGAAACGTAATGACATTTTTTCATCTAACAGCACAAAAAATGCATTGACATCAATGCATGTGATGGAGAAATTTGAAAACTACCGTAACCATTGCCCGATGAATTTAATAAATAATAGATTTTTAAGAAAAATAAAAACCTAATTAATTCGGCAACAATTTGACGACGATAGAAAAATTAAATAAATTATTAATTATTTTTATAGAATGAATTGTCTAATGAGACGGATAAGATAATGATTTTAATGCGAGAAAAAAATCAATAAATATTGTTATTTGAATAATCAATAATCAATAAATATTGCTATTTATTGATTTTTTTACCAAAACGTAGCCAACGATTCTAATAATTTCTTTCTTTCTTTTTGATTCATATACCCATAGGGCTATTTTTGTGGCTTTAATTAATTCCATAATTATTTCTAAAAGCTTCTCTGCTTGAAGCTATAAAATTGATCTATTGATTTTTTTTTGTTAATGAGAAATTCGAGAAAAATTATTTATTCTCTATTTTATTACCGTTTATTCTTTAACAGTTTTCAATAACAACAAAAATTTTTCTTATTTTCTAACTCATTTATTGAGAAAAAAAAAGAAAAAAAAACTATTAAAGATAGAAATTTTTTTGAGTACTTCAAAATGAATTTAAATTAACGATTTAAATTTTTTCGAACTGTTTACTAGTTATTTTTATTTGTATTTGTTTATTATGTAAGCAGAAGAAAAATTATCTATTGAGGTTCAATAGACTCTGAAAGCCGATCAATAACTCTTCAAAGACTCTTTTGTTTGTCAGCAAAAGCTGTATAACAGTAAATATTTTAAGTAGTTTCAAGTCTTAAGCAACTTCAAGCGCTCTTCTATTTAATAACAGAATGATTTTTACTGTTTTTTAACTCAAATTCTATTCTTTTTCCTCAAATTTTCCTCATTTCGTACGTGTTCAGTTCACAAAGTAATATATCATTTTGTAAATTTCCATATGTAAATGAATACTATCTACTTTTTATAAATAAAAATAAATTACATTCATATCGACCACCATCGATGATTTAATACGCTTTTATTATTAAAAAATTAATCGCTAAGTTAATCGCTATAGGCGTTACAGAAATGGATAGAAAAAAGAGCTCGAGAAAAATTCTGATCAATCAATAATTCATATTTTTAACACGTTTTAGATAGGAATTGATCCGAACTACGTTATTGATCTCAACAAAAGTGTTATGCTTTTCAAAAAAAAAAAAAAAAACTTTTGGTCGTTTTCAGTCTTTCGCCCAATTTTTTTTTGTTCTTATTTTAAAACATGGAGAGACGACGTAATGAATATTTGATAAAGTTAAGAAAATCCTGCGTTAATGCTGTGCTTTTTGTCGCCATATGAAACTCGTCTTCATTTGTGTACGAGTTTTACTCGCACTGTACGAGTTCACCACATACTCATTAGAAAAAGCAAATTTTAGCGCGCTATTTGACTAATAACAATTATTTTCTTTATAGAATGAGGAAAAAAGTGAGTCTTTCATTTATTAGTTATACCTCCCACGATTTCGGTAGCTTTTCGTTTTTTTTTTCTAACATTAAAAAAGTCACACATAAATTCAGAATGTTTCAGGTGTTGGTTGAATAAAATAATAACTTCATTAGAAAATATTCTAGTGTATTGATTTATTGATCGATACGCTATAGAGTAACCAATGAAAATAAACTTTTCTCTTATCAGGGAGTTAGATTTCGTCAGAGGTCTGTCATAAATGTGTAGCTAATCAGAGCTTGAATAATTATTGAAAGCTGATATGAGTTCACGAAAAAAAAGAGGAACATATTCCATTTTTCATTACCTCACTCAAAAGCACATCATCATTAGAGTAGTTTTTTCTTCTAAATAATAATTGAATGAGCAGGGTAAGCTAATATTTTTTTGAGCAATTTTGAATGTATTGATCTACGATCGATACTCGTTAGATCAAACCTGAATTCTTTTGCGCAAACGAAACGTTAAAACTAAATCATGGAATTTTTCATAGTGATTTCGTTATTCTCCTCTCAACTATAAGTGGTTATAATGGTTTTATATTCTAATAATTTATCTCCTTACAATGTTGAGTGAATCACAAAACCTCAAGCGGTACTCGAACGCGCATCGTGCAGCGACGCGGCCAATGCTCTACCATTCTTTATTATTATTATATTACTTTATTAATAATATTATTACTATTATTATATTAGTATTTATGATTATTATTATGACTAGCACAATATTGTGATTATCTGTGAGTTTGGGATTCGAGTCCAGCCTGAGGTTGTTGTTAGTTTGTTTTGCGATTGACTCAGCATTACGAAGATAAAGGATTCAAGAATTTATCTACTGATAGCTCAATATTAAAAAGTGAGATGTCACAAAGTGACCTCACAATTGCCGAAGGATATTTTTGAGAAGTGAACGAAAAAGAGGAAAAAAAACCGTAACTCACGTTAAAGTATATGTTTTGTGAGGATGTTTGATGATGGTTCAAGTAGTGCGCATTATGAACACCGTATTGATGTGGGATATTCTATAATGGCATAAATTAAATAAGAGAATGACGTCATTCAGTTGTCAAATAAACAATAAACACACAACAAAAACAACAACAACAAACAAAGTAATCAATGTAATCGTAACCTTTTCTGGAAAAAAATGCAAATAAAATTGATTGATGTCGCGATTCGATGGACCGCATACGGTCGAAATGGACCGACGTCGCGATGATGATGCGTTCCAATTAGAAGCAGACGCCACGACTGCAATACAAAAACAACTCGATCAATAAATCGATAATCGATGTTAAATCAAAGAAAAAAACAACAACAGAAAACAACCAGATTCGACTATAAGAAAATCACGACAAAACTAACGAGACGCATTTGATGAACTATTGACTGATTAACATTATACGGTATTGAGTTATATTGAGTTTATGCAAATTTTGACTCTGGTTCGTATCATTTTATCGATAGCGAATGTAATAACGAATTCATTTGTTACGTATCTTTTCATGGAAGTTTTTTTTTTCTCTACAGATTAAAGTGAAATAGTCTATTACATTATTTTACAATTTTGTAATAAGTTTTTTTTATAAGAAGTACAAATGGAGGACATGAGGAAAAAAAATGCATTGAGTACAACGAGAGAAGAAAAGTACAAGTGAGTTTTTTTTTGAGTGTAGTAGGTTTTTTGGATTTTTTATGAGAGCTAAATTTTTGACTCCATAGGAAATTCTAGAGAAAATTTACCGCATGAAAAGAATAGTGACACCGTATCAACTGGAAAATCAATAAAAGATCAAATGCTTTTCATTTCAAAATCGATAGGCCATTCATGAAAAATTCACAGTGATCGATTTAACAATCGATATCGGTAAATAATATTGTGTAGTGAGAAAAAAAATCGATATTAAGTTAAATATAATGGACTATTTCAAAGATTTTTAAAATTGAATTTAAAATATTTTTAAAAAAGATTTTATGAAAGAATTAATTACAAATTTTGAAACATATAATATTATTTATACTAGTTATGACCCTATTTAAAAAATATAACGTTTATTTATTTGTAATTTGTAAACAAATAAACAACCCATGTGACACTAAATAGCAACAAACAATAGCAATAATACTAATGTGTTGACGAATATAGAGAGTAACATCAGTCATGAAGAGGATTTCACCTCACACATGTTACCTCACACCTCATTAGACCTTGTTTTTGATTACTGTAAGGGAAAAAAAACAAAACAAAACAAAACTAATCGTAATACGTACACATTTTATATTACAAGCTGCTATATGAATTTTTACTTAATCACTTTAAAAATTAATTATTATTTACGTTTAAATTAAATTTTAACAAACAATTAACTTTTCATTTGCTGAATAACAAGAAAAAAAATTATCACTCCGTACAAAACAATATCGAGATTCGAGTTTGTTTCTGCAAAATTTTAGCAATATGAGTCAAATGAGTAAATTCGAACTCATCAGTCTTTGAAGCTTCTCATTATCATCTATTCAATTATTTTTTTTTGTTACATAAAACAATTTAAATTTTCTATACATTTGATTTCTTTTAAGAATAAAAAAATACAAAATAAAATCAATCAGATAAAATATTTCTTATATAAATAAAAATTATTTTTTTTACATAATATTTAATATATGTGCAATAAAAATTATTTTCGGTATAAAAATATATTTTAAAAAATTAATAAAAACGAATTTTTATTCTTTTCAATAAATATAATAAAAATTATAACTGTAGATCAATCTGAAGAGTCAATTTTTCATCATTTTGAGTTCAAAAAAATTTTTGTATTACGGTATCGTTTGAAAATATCAAGACTGCACAAAAATAGAAAAAGCTCAAAATTCCGTAAAATTTAAAAATAGACGATTCTAATGAATTCAAAAAAAAACAATAACAACAAGAACACGTTGATGGTTTAATATTTAATTTGTGAGGGAAAAATTTTTGAGGGAAAAAAGTTCACGAGTAAAAGATGTGAATGTAGAGGAGAGAAAATTTACAATAAAGGCATTTGAGAATTTTGTGAGTGTGTGTGTTGGTTTTTCTTGTTTTGCCTCTTATTAGGAACTCCGGATGGAGTCAATCATTAAAATCAACCTCACTCAATCAGCTTTCTAAGCTGGAATTTACTCAAAAAACGAGAAATAAAAATGAAACTCCTGTTAGAAAAATGCATTTCTAATGCAAAAGCTACAAATATAATAAGCTTAATTGCTAGTTAATAAATATCCTCAAAAAAAAACAAACAACTTATTTATCGCATTCTTAGCCGCCCTAATAAATAAATAAATATAGCAGCTTAATCGATAAAAATTAATTTATATGCTGAAAAATTTAGAAATAAAAACAACAGATATGAGAATTAGTCGTTTTATGAGCTTTGCAATAAATAATTTTCATAAAGGTATTCAAATGTATTGCGGATTACGGTAATAAAAATCACAGTCCACTTAAAAACTATACGGTAATTCGTTGCAAAAATCGATTGATTCTAGCAGTAGATCAAAAAAAAGTTAATAACGTATATTACTTTATTTTGAACTCAAAGCAAAATTACTAAACGAAAATGCCTAATTTAATTTAATAAATAAAATCAAAGAAGCCCGTCATTTGAACTCATGGCGAAATGGCTGTATACCGTTGTGATGATACGCTGTCCCATGCAAGTTCGTGGCCAGCCCTAGACTTAATAGACCCGTCATCCCCTGCGGAGTCAATTAATTGATCACCTTTGTTGAGTCAATCGCATTAACGATATTATTAAATGAAATAAGTTTCCATCTCTTTTTTTTTCCTCCTCGAAACTCAACAGTTTGTTTTTGTCGTTATATTTGATGAAATTCTAAATTATTAAGGTTAATCAATAAATTTTAGGACGAGTTATCACGTCATAAGCTTATTTTAATAACTGCTATGTGAAATTAATTTGTATGCTTATATGAATACAATATGAGGCTAATTTTACAGGAATAAGCTTGTCGGAAAGCTCAAGAAAAATACCAGCTATGATTATTAGAATAAATATTTCATAAATATTTAAGTAGATCTTAAGGAAATTTTGATATCATTGCGTCATGAAAAAAAAAAGCAATCGATAACGAGGGCTTTCTTTTTCGTCACTCACGAACGACAAACGACTTTATCTGTCGATGGACACATCAAATCATAAAAAATAACGTAGATGAACATTCAACAGACTTTAAAAAAAATCCACCAAAAAACAAAAAAAAGTACAACAACGACAACGACAGCAAGATGTACTTTCGAAAAAGTCGATAATAAAAGCCTGAGAACTCAAATGCCTCAAGACATCAGAGAGCGTCAGCTATTCGATGAACAGATAATGTGAGGGCAGAAAAAAAAAGAAGAATTTTTGCTTCATATCGTCATAGATGAAGCTATTATTCCATCCTCATCATCATCCTCATCCTCATCCTCATCCTCATTACCGCCCTATTGGTTTTTGTTTACGTATTGTATTGTTTTTCTTTAATGTCGTTCCGAAAGAATAAAAAAAATTATTGATCTATTATTGATCTGAAATTCGTACCACGAAATCGATATTGGTACGTTTAATCGCATTATATTATATTATCAGCTTCAAAATCGATACTCATTTAGGTAATCAATAAGTAGATCAATAGAAAAGCAGATGAAATGAATATTTTTTGTAGAGGGAAAAGCGAGCGTGATATGATTTTTTTAAGTTTATAAATATTAAATGAACAAAAATAAGTGTATGAATAATTATAATTTTTAAAAACTTTTAAAACGAATACATTTGAAAAATTCTCTATAAAACGTAGCAAAATAGATTTTACAAAGAAAAATTACTAAACGATGACCTAAAGCACTTATTATACGGTATTTTCCAAAAATCGATCGATACCTATACATATTGTTATGCGATGTATTTTTAAGCTAACTTAAATCATTGGAGTAAAAATTTGTCCTCAAAATACACTTCAAAGCCTGAAAATCGCTTAATAAGCTTATTTTCTTCTCGTAGTACTTTTAATTTATCAAATCATTTACACCTAAAATCTCATTCATTATAGATGATATGCATATTTTGAGGAAAATCATGAAATGAGGTAATGAAAAATAAACGCTTTACGATCTACGAAGAACGATGACATTAAATAAACATTCTGTGAATAATTAGAAGATAACCATATATACGATTTCGAGCAGATGAGGTGGGTTTTGAGTGAAAACCTTACAAAAAAAAAATTACAATTAGCCTCTAATCTTTTCTGTCTTTAATAATTTTTTTTTTTCGTCTCTTACATCTTTCTCTGCACCGATCAATAATCGCCTCAATTTCTTGACTCGGTCTCAGCTTTTGCTTTCGATCACCAAGTTACAGAATACTTTTATTAGTTATTTATCAAAATTCATTTACCTAATTTCAATCATAAAACAAATTTGCATCATTTTCTTTACTTTTTCCTACAGTACTTCGATACCGTATACCTACCGTTTCCAATGCATTTCTCTATTTCTCTATTAATCTACTTTCAGCATATTTGACTCATTTCGCTTTTTACCTCCTCTCTATTAAAGCTTTCCGCTTGCTGAATCTTAGAAAAACTAAGTAAATCGATATATTTCAATATAATATTTTTTATTAAATTTTAGTTTATTTTTTTATTTCATACTAATTCAAATTTTTTAATATTTTTGCAATGTAAGAAAATAACGGTTTCATACTTAAACTCGGCATTGATTGAATTTATTTCCACTATAAAAAAACGATTCTTTGCAGGCTTTTGCAGTTCTTTATGGAGGTGAATTCTCACAGGCTTAACTCCTCAGAGAAATGAGTAATCATGAGGTAGAAGTTAATTACTCGTTTTATTATAATATTAGTGTAGCTTTGATATTGTTAGCATTTAAGCTTTTGTTGTTTTCTGTTGACATATTGAAATTATAGTGTTTATAAAAAATATCCTCAAATTGTATGAGGATATAAAATGGAGCGTCATATCATATTATTTACGAAGATTAAGCTGTGATATTAAGATTAACCTCAAAGCTAACCTTATTCGAGTAGTTTTAAGCTTTAAATGAATATGTACTATTGAGAAATGAGTCTAGTAGAGTAATGTCACCTCAAAAATCTATGTCTATAAATGGTAGCGATGACTCAAAAATAAGCCTCATAAGTGGAATAGCTTTGAGGGTATATTACAAATGAGTGACGAATTTTCATTGGTCACTGTTTTTTTCCTGAAGAAAACCATCATATGCAAATTTCTGCCTTTCTCTTTCATAAAAAAAATAACTGCTAGAGTTTATTGCATTTTCGATGCAATTTTACTCCCATTAATAAATTAGTAAGCAAAAAAAAACTCATCAAATAAAAAAATGAGATCCTAAATTTATTATTAGGCTGAAATTCCTTAACATTTGCAAGTACTTGTCACCGTTTGAGGACGGTTATTGAGGAGAGTGAGAAGGATAATCAATCGACCATTTGATCATCGCTTAAAAGAAGAAGCTCGAAAAAAAAAGCTGAAGCTTCAAAATTAACACTATTTATGAATGCTGAGACATGCAAAAAATATATTAAAATTGTTACTGCTGACGAAAAATTTAGGAGCGAAAAAAAATCAAAATTGAGGGTAGAAATTGAGACAAACCCTCATGTGAAAAAACAAACAGTGAGTTCCTATCAAGTCCTCATTATAATCGAGACCTCAACTGTTAACAACTACGAAAAATTCGCTTTTGTAAAGAACAATTGTTTTTTTTCAAGATGTTATTCAACAGAAATTCAATTGATCTGTGCGATAAAAAACAAGAAAATGAGGACAAGCATGAGGCATATTGGGTTTGAAAAAAAGAGTGAATGTGAGGATATGAGGAATTCTCTTTTTGATATAACGAGGTAAATGATAGTAAAATGGTACAAAACGGTGATGAAATAAACTTAAAATCGCATGTGAAAGAAAAAAACTCAGTCAATGAAATATTCACATAAAAACTTATAGAACGCTGCTTAATTGAGGGTGAGGGCGTTTCCTATGAAAATATTATGATCAACACGTGAAGAGTTCTAATGGAAAATATATAATGTAAGTCAATGAAATGAGTTAAGTATGAAAAATGAGTATTTAAAACGAGGAAATCAAGTATGAAAATCGATAGGAGGTAGAATAAAAAAAAAAGACAATGAAAATGAATGGATGAAGTAGAAATAAGGAAAAAAAGATGGATGTATTACAGTATGAAATATTTCTTAGACCAAGCTATGTGATAGAAATAATAAAATCACTAATTAAGTGAGGTAGAACGAAATTGAGGGATTGAGATGAAACGGAAAGAAACCAGAGAAAAAGTCCAGCTATTGATTAGTGTGTCAATTGAGATGACGAAAAGAAAAATGTAGAAATGAAATAAAACGATTAGGTGGGAGACGAAAAGACAAAAAAGATTAGTGATTGATCGAATTTCCGGTCAAGTTTTTTTTCTTTAAATTATTTTTTTAAAATTATGACCGGATACGAATGTTTTTTTTTTCATTCTCCTAAAATACTTTCTCTTGAAATGATCGATTGAACGACGAATGATTTCACCCGTTCTGTTACTCCTCACTAACGTTCCCTTACGTATTTTTCTTTCATAAAATAAACAACAAATAAACAAATAAACAACACTATTGGATTGTTATTGTTTACTCGTAGACGTCAATTTGTAATGTGAGAAAAACATTTGGTTGAAAAAAATATTACTGTTATTATTGTTTTATTAAATATATAATTCAGCTTAACATCTCACGTTTTCATAAATTAGTAGAAATTCTTTCTGTTGCACTGTTGTAGCATGGAAATCGATTGATAATATTGTCAAGAGATCAAATCTATCTAAACGTTTTCTTCATTAAAGCTATTCAATGTTAGTATAATTAGCCCTCAGGCAGGATTGAAGTTTAAAGTATTCTCATTGAGTCAATATTGTACAGATATATTTTATACAAATATAAATATAAATAGATCAATTTGAAAAATCATTCAATGTGAATTTTTTCACTTCTAGAAATTTTGCATGGGCGGATTAATTTCCGGCGAAACTCGTACCGATCGCTCCGCCCATCACTTAACAATCAAATTTCTGACGACATTATAAAAACGATTTATGTTAAATTTATTGTTATTTTATGTAAAGGATTAAAAAAAATTAGATCAAAGAGCACTTACAATAAGTAATAATAATAAAAAAATACTTAGCAATAAAAAATAAATAATCTGTTATAAAATTTAGCAATTAGTTAATTAAACTAAAGAGCGAGTCAAATTTTATGAATAATAAATGATAAATAATTAATAAAAATAAAAATAAGCGACCAAAAAAAAGCAGAAAATATTAAGTAGTAAATAATAATTAGACAACAATGATAAATAATTCAATAAATAATAAATAATTTGCGTTGACCATCTAACGTAAAATACGAGTGAGTAAAATATAATGAGGTAATTTTTGCTAAATATACAGCTTACAAATACAAATACGAAATTAAGTTATGTATATTTTAATTGATAACGCATGAACGAAACGAACATGTTAACCTCATTCCCTCACCAATGTAAAAACCTCACAAATTAAGGGTCTAATTGATGGATTTGAGGTCACATAGTTCTATGAGTAGATCGAAACCAAGAAGTACCGTAACTGAAGTGATATTATTCAGCAGTGGGTACCGTACAATAAACCTTACAGGAACCAAACGATTGGTAAAATC
Organism: Dictyocaulus viviparus; assembly: GCA_000816705.1. Classification (NCBI taxonomy): domain Eukaryota; kingdom Metazoa; phylum Nematoda; class Chromadorea; order Rhabditida; family Metastrongylidae; genus Dictyocaulus; species Dictyocaulus viviparus. The sequence goes on along the minus strand of KN716231.1, from coordinate 101,884 downwards.
ATTACTGTAGTTAAAGACGTTGACGAGCAAAAAATAAACATGTAAACAAAAAATAGATAGGAGCTCAATCCAGAAGCAAAAGAATCCGATCAATAACTGGTAACATTGACATAGTTGAATTTTAAACATCGAATTACACTTACATGTGTAATAAAATATCTAGAAAATGGGCGGAGCTTGATTGAAAATTGTTCAACGAATTACGTCATCACGATTGAATTTCGCAGAGTTTGTGTGTAGAATTATAATAAAATCAAATAAAACTCATTAAGCGCTCCGATGAGGCGGTGAGGTTTTCAGAGGCTTTTCAAAAGCTTTTCAATAGCTTCATGAAATGGAAAATTTTCCATTTAGTCGAGCGAAAAACTGTATGTAAAATAAAAACTACTTGATTGATGTAATAAGCCGGCACTGCTCTGGATTCAGGTTCGAGTCTCGCCTGAGGTAGAAGGAATGATATAAGGCATCATAAAAATAATGCAGCTCAACGTCCTCAATTTTTTTTTGTTTAATAAATACTTTATAGCAAAATTCTGCAACATTTTATTCCTTACTCCTTTCTTCTGTATCTATAAAAAACATTCAATAAAAAATACAAGCACATGATGAGTAACCGGTTATGCACTGTGCCTCATATCACGTGATTTTGTCCTCGGTTCCATACCGACTCATTCGATTGGTTTTTTAATTGAAAAAGTATACAAAAAAAAGCAAAAACATACTTCAATTTACAGCAATTTGATTTATTTTCTATCGAGTTTAAGAGGTTAAAATGGTGTTTTTTTTACAGCAGTAATGAGATTGAGTGAAATGCCTCTCTGAGGTATCAAATTTTGCGATTAACTTAGCTTCATTAAGGATATAAGTGCACCATTATAAGATACCATAGTTGTTAGAAAATACTTAGAGATTACAAATAAACAATGTTATCCCATAATTATCAGCTTAACCTCATGTCACTCCAATATCGATTTATCCTGATATCCTCGTTAACGGCTGCGTCCTGATAAGATATCCAATTAGAAACAATAAGTGGTGCGTTGAGTGATCGCATGAGGAAATCGGTGGTGAACTTGCTAGCACACCATGACGGTTATTTGTAAGAGCGTTCGATTCTAAGCTGAGGTTAGTGAGTTCCGCGACTTTAGGGATCAATTCAATTCGATTTTTCTCGTACTAAAAGTGAAAATAGTTTTTTTTTTGTGTGGGCGTTTAAATGTAAAAAAGTGTGACGTCGGAAAAAAAATAACTACCGTTATTGGGACAACAATTGACATTTTTTTGCTCACGTTCTAATAGAATAAAAAACCACAATAATTTTACCATTTTCAGCAATTTTTTTTTAAATTAACTCCTCGTTCTTAAAAAACATATTGATTTTTTTGATCTGCTATTGATTTTTTTCTTATAAAATATTACAGATCTACAAATAATATAAAGCAATGGAATAAAATCAATCGATTACAGTAAACTGTTCGGTTCGGATTTTTTTTTCGACTTTACGGAAAATATTTAGTTTTTTTTTTCATTCTTTGTGCACCGGATTTTATTGATAAACATAATCATTTCGAAAATTGAGGAAGAAAAAAAAAACAATTGAGTCTTCATTTTCCGATACGAAATAGTCAGCTTCATCTGATTTATTTGAGGTTTCTTTTTTCCTCATCGTTTATCACGCAAATTTTTCATAAATTTCTTTCTTGAAAAACAATTAAAAACGGCAAGACACCTACATAAATATATTTCGAATAATTTTTAAATAAAGTAAAAATTATATTAAAATAAAAATATACGAAATATTTTAAAAAATCGATAATGACAACTGATACGTCATCCTATGGGTGACGTAATTGATCAAAATAAAAAATCAATAAATGTTTTATATTCATGGCGTCAGGCCACGACTGTAAAACTCAATGGCATTCAAAAGATTAAAATTCATTAAATATGTTATTTATTTTTGAAAAATCAATAAAAGCAATTATATTTTTATTGATTGGTCACTGAGACGATAGATGATGAATAAAAATATGCTAGCATTTTTACCAATTATTTATTTATTATTTTTATTTAAAGTGATTTCTCTTTAAAGCATCGATTTTTGGAGATCATTTACTTTACTTTGTTAAAGCTATCTGAAGTCTTTTAATAGTAGGATGAAAATATTTAGCTTATTTTCCTTTCAAAATCAAATACTAACCGAACAGAAAACGTCAAGCTTCTTCTTAGGTTGTATTGATCGATTTATTAGTCCTTTTTCCACAAAAATCAATGAAAACACTTTCTTCATTTTAGCGATGGGAATTGAACTGTTCAAATTTTTTGAATTTCTTATTTCTAGGAAGCGCTGGCGCAAGTTGAAGGTGCCGTCGTGATGCATAGGCTCGTATGTGGTTCGCCGCCTTCGCAAGACCAATGAAGCCCATCCTTACGGCGTCGGTAATTTGGAACAGGAGAGTCAATCGGAACTCACGTGGTGAAGAGTGATCGACTCAAGTCACTGCATAGATAAGACTCACACTCAATAACCTCAACGATGTCATGTTAAGCACCAATGCGTGGCTAGGAAATAATCAACGTTAAATGTTATCTTAGGTTATCTTATCATATTTTTTTTTCTACAAAAGGCACTGGTCCTCATTTTTGTTACTGATTTGCCTCATATCGCATTTACTATTTATCATTTTTAATAGATAATAATGAAATTACGACTCGTTTCTTTAAAAAAGAACCAATTTATTGAGGTAAAAGTATTAATATTTATTAGTGATAAAAAATAATAAAGGTAGAAAAAGCTCACCAGTCAATTTTAGTCTTAACATAGAGTAAATACGTATTGATTTTTTGTTCCGTTGATAATGTAAAATAATAATTGACTGCCACCTTTATAATTGCAAGAATTTGATTGATACGCTTTTTTTTTCTCATGTAAAAATAATTCGAGAAAATAATTGATTTTTTTCAAAAAATAACAGAATCCAATTATTATCATTATGCGAAAAATTCTTGTAAATGTGGAAAATTTGAGAAAAAAAACCAATAAACAACGAGTCATTTAGTAGTTTTGAGGTAGATTTTGAGGTTCTTATCTCTTTGAGTTAAATCGATTCTTCTTATAAAATTTAAATTCGAAAAAAAAAAACGTTAAAATTTATCTCGCTACAAATGAAAAAAATCAGCAACTGAGTGACGAAAAATCATAGTAAATATTTAATTTAAAGAAAATTACCTCAAAAAGAGAATGAGTGACAAATGAGTTATTTTTTTTCTAAAGCCGAATTTCACATATAAAAAAGCCGAAAAAAAAAGATGAGGAAACAAAAAATTTATGGAGTAGTTAATTTTTAACGAAAAAATCCTCGGGTACAAAAATTGAATAAAAAAAAAAACAATCGATTTTGGTGGTCCAAAATTCAAAACGAAACCTCAAACCGCTGGGATTTTTTATGAAGGGAAAAAATTTGAAAAAGATTTATGGCAAGGCGACTGCTGTCTTTTTTTTCCTCAAACGGACCTCTACTAGAAAAAAAAACAAACAATTTATCAAATAAAAATAATTTTTCTTCTATAAATTACCGTATTCAAGTTTTTTTGAGGAGAAAAATGTATGTAATGTGAAAATAATCAACTAAAATTTTGTGAAGAGTTTTTCTAGAATTCATTTTTGAATTTGAAAAATACTTACAAAAAATAATGGTAAAAAAAATAAAATCAGCTGTGTTAAAATTCATTTAAACGCCACGAGTAAATCGATTACCAAACGATTCAAAATCAATAAACAGGCTTTTTTCTAATGTATAATGTATAAATTATTTATCACCTCATCGTCTCATTGTGACTGTGAGGTATTCATGAGTGTCATACTGACATTAGCATTAAAAATTCAATTCGCCGTTCTCCTCCCTTACCTCCAACGAAAATCCTCTAAAGTTGCGATGAAATTTAACGTCAACAGTTTTTCATGAAAGCCTAGCTAACAATAAGCTTATATGAGGATTTACTCTCGTCGTAATGAGAAATAAAGTGGATAATGAAAAGTTCAAATGAGGATTTTCCCTCATTGTGAAGGAAACCAAAGTCGTACGGTGATAACGTTCTTTAAACCCATAAAGGACGTTGATCACATACTGTAATGAATATAATAAAGCTAATCTGACTGTCCTCAGCAGAAGAGTTATTGAGTCTCACACAACATATGAGGCATATCATATGATTATCCAAGCAATAAGTTTGCTACTGAAATAATTTTTCCAGCGTACAAGTAATAATTAAAGCACAATAGGCTTGAAAAAATGTAATTTAATATCGCATAAGAAAAAATCATCTGCTTAACCTCAAAGCCTCATGAAATCTGCAGTGAAAAATCAATAGGCTAAGAAAAAATAATTTGCAGCTAAATCTTTTCACTCATTCATTAACTAATTAACCAAATTACATTGTAATATTCTTTAAAAAAATGTACTTTTTTCAAAGAAAAAAGAAAAGGCTACACGGAGTGAAAAAAGAGGATCGAAGAGGGGAAAAAAATCGAATAAAATCATAAATATCTCAAGAAATTTAGATTTTAGTGATAGAATTCCTAGAATATCTACAACTTTAACTCAATGAGGACATTCGTCTGTAATTTTCATCCTAAAAAATCCCTCATATATCCTAATTATGTTCGCACATTTTTACATTATTTATATTTATAAATATATATTAGTTTGATAAAATTATAAAATCAGGTCAAAAAAAAAACTAAAAAAATGTCTAAGCAAATAAAAATAAATAGGATTTTTTATTGACAGCTACTTACATTATCGATTGAGTACTAATTTCTAAGAAAAAATATAGCAAATTTTGTGTAAATGACGTGTTTACAAACATCCTAAGAGAGCTGAGTCAACTACTGAACTCCGAACCTCATGTGGAACTCAAATGCCAATTGATCTGATGTGTTACATTCATATAGATTCTATTAGACTCTGACGCTTAAATTTTTTCAACGAAAAAACAATAAATAAATAAATAAATAGCACAAATAAAATTCCACTCAACGATTTGACAAGGGATTATTTAGTAGAATTGAGTAAAGATGAAATGTTTTTTTGGAGTCATTTTTTCCGATCAATATTTTTCAATCAGACAGAAAATATTCATGTAAATCTTAAGGTTTTCGAATGAGTTCAGTAAGAGGAATGAACGACCTCATTTCAGTACTCTTTAAAATTTTCATTAATTGACGGCGTTGAACATAATATGAATGGTGTTGATATTTTATTGTTTTTATTCTACAGTATGAAATGTCGTCGCTGCTCAATAACGACCAATCACAGATCATGTAGATCACAGCAATAATCGATAGTGATCTTCAGTGATCGATTTTTTGATGGGCATCACCATTCGATTAGTATCATTTTAATTCTAAATTCAAAATTGATTAATACTTTTATTAAAACGAAATTTATCGGCATTTAAGCGCTTGGTGGTGTTTTTTTATTCACGAAATTTTATAATAAATTTATCAATCAATAACGAAAACAGTGAGTTTTTCTCAGAAGAACGAGTTCACAAATAGAACTGAAAGAAAGAAAAGTCAATTTTTTTTTTGCTGAGCAAATGAAAAATCTCTTTAAAAAAAAAACTATTTTTCTTGAGCTCTGAAAAATCGATAAAATTTTGTTTCTTTCCAAACAGAACACAAACTATTCAGAGTTTTTCACGAGAAGATGAGCAATGAGAAATCAGAATGAAAGAAAATGAGGGAAAATACAGATGAGGAATAGAGGGCAATTATTTATTCATTGATTAATTCTATTTTATTTTTGTTTAGTAAATAAACTTTAAAGAAAATCTTAAACAGACAAGTAAATCGCTGATGAACTCAAATTTTTAAAAAATCCTAATAAAGCATTTAAAGAAAAAAATATCTAATGAGATCATTCTGAGACTCCATTAGGAGGCTATTGCCTCATATTTACTCACACTATTCAAACTTTATTTTATAATAAAAATCACCTCAATAATAATAATAATAATAATAATAATAATAATAATAAT
>KN716231.1:67960-92145 GCA_000816705.1 Dictyocaulus viviparus | reverse complement strand
TTATTATTATTATTATTATTATTTTCGACCAGAAAAAAAATGAAGCTTTTTTTTACATTTTAAATCTCCTCAAAATAAAATAGTTGCTGTTTATTTCTTATAAACAAAATAATTTCAATAAAAACATATTGATTTATTATTGTAAAAGTTTTTTTTTTCGTCTACGTCTATTGCAAACGCCTTCTGCATCTACGATGACGTCATCGACGACGGCTACTTATCGATTAGTTACCGAGGAAAAAAAAATACATCAACAACGCTTTAAAGATATTATCTTTTATCGAAACTATAATTCTATTTGTTTTTTTTTTCGTCTCATTAAATGAAAACATAGTTTATGGAAGTAAACAATGAGGTAGAATTTCTTGTTTAATTTGAGGAACATCAAAAAGAAAAAAGAGTTATTCAATTTATAAAGATAATTAGTATTTATTTAGGTAAATAAATCCGCTCTTGTTTATTTAATGATATTAAATTGTAAACAATCGTTATTAAAAAAAAGTGAGTTATTTATGAGTTAAATTGCTAAAGTTGTCATAGTTATCATTCATAGAAGATTGTATTTATTTGTTGACAACGATTGTTTACAAAAATTTCCAGTAATGAGGAGGTGAAACATGACACAAATCCTCACGATGTGAAGCATGTAAAAAAATCAATAAACCAATCCAGTCGAATCAATAAACGCCTAGAGGAAACACTTCTCTTCTATTGATTAGTAATACACTAAAATTTACTACTTTTAAAAGTTTCTAAATTATTTATTACATAAAAAACATAGGAAGAAATCTATGGAAAATTCCACCGAAAACTTTTTCAAGCCAACTTTTCTTCTATTCAGAAAGGCAAAAATAATGATTTCATATAGAGAGTAATGTTGGGTCGTTCGTTGTTGTTGTTGTGTTTTTTTTCTCACTTTCGTTTTGTGTCCTCTGAGGGAGCAGAGTTCACTTAGAACATTCGATGTGCAACAACGAGAAACCATGTAGGTATTACTGGAACCAGCTCGAACCACCCGACCACCACACGTTGATAATCAACAGCACTCTGACAGGTGATAACGGTGTTGTTTATTTTCTTATCTATGGTGTTCAATAAGAAAAAAACACAACAACAACAATAAACACTCAATTATCGATTGTTTATCAGATCCCATATTATCGAGCATAATGAGACTTTTTCATTGACAGATGTTTTCTTCATTTGTTTCATAGAATAAAACGAAGTGACAATAGTTTTTTCTTTGATTGGATTGAAGTCTAGCGATCAATTATCGATCGAAATTATTGATTACTTTTCATTTATCCTTATATCGTCGGCTGTAATATCTGAGACTTCGTACAAAGTGTTTATCAGAAGAAAATAGAAATTATCGATTATTTTAAAGCCACCTAAATCAATATCGACAATTGGAATGCAAAACGTCTTTAATAGTTGTTTTTTTGTTTGTTTTATAGAAAAAAAAAACAAATAATATTGGTTTTTTTTGTCCTTCAAGTCAAATCTTTAGTGACTCAAGAAGATTGTCACTGAAAATTTTTCCTCAATTCCCATTCGGTTACACATAACTGCGGCGACGTCGTCGTGGTCTTCTTCTTCTTCTTCTTCTTCCTCCTCTTCTTCTATGAACCAAACCAGTTACGGTAATAAAATTACAACCTGTATCCTCTGTTATTGTTAAATGATAAATTTTTAAGTAAATTTTATTATTTATATACTATATAAATAGAATATATGAAATAAAATAAATTTGAACATAGTCATTTGAGGCATTTGAGTCTAAGGAGAGGATATTGAGGCAATATTGATTTCGGAAACAGAAAATGATATGGATTTGTTTTAACAAGGGAAAAAACACACACACACACAAACGTAAACAATTAACAAATAGAAAGTAAACAATAGAGTAAACTTGTAAACAATGAAATTGTCCATGAAAAATTTTTTCTTTCGTTCCATTAGTGATCGATTTTAAAAGAAAAATTCTTATTCATCATATAAAAAGAATCAGGAAAAAAAATGATTACAAGGAATGGAAGCGTGCAAGTAAATTACTTTGTATAAAAAAAAATCGATTAGAAACGGAAAGCCGACTGATTTGTTTTAATGATAAAAATTTATTACGGAAATTAGAGAGCTGGAAAAAAAATCAATCGATTTTTTTTCTCACCACGTGATTTTTATGACTATTAGTCGTATTTAATGTAGAAAATACGATAATTCTTCGATATAAATAACGTTAAATTTTTCAAACATGACGTCATCGTCAAAGTATGAAACCGTTCAAACGCCTGCACAATGAGGTATTAGAGAAGCTGAGTTGAGTGATGAGATAGCAAGTGATGTGTTCGATGAAATAATGAGAATCGATAGAAAAAAAGCGTTGGAAAAAAAATATATATATATATAATAGAGAATAGAGCATCAGAAACATTAAGAGCGTTCAGGCAACAGAACAGACACAAAACGGATGCGATAGAAACCGAAGAACTCGGAGGAAAATGCGAGAGTGAAAAGAGGGATTGCGAAAAGAGAAAATATTTCCACAGCAATAGATCGAACGACACGATACTGGCTAGTAAAATCTATATGATAATTACATACACCATAAATTATAATATTGTAATTGAAAAAAAATTAACTATTAAAAAATCAATATCTATCGATTCTATTTGAATCGAATTCGATTGCACTGAAAAATTAAAGCTACTAAATTCATATAAAACAACGACCACTGTTGCTTATTCGTTTACTGTTTACTTTCTGAATGTTCTATCACCATTAAAAACATCATTCCACTTTTGTTTTTGTTTTTGTTTTTGTTTTGAATTTATAGAAATAAATATGATTCATTTTATTAACAAGAGAAAAAAACAGATTGATACCTCAAAACAAAGATTTTTATGAATTCCCAAATGATTAATTATTTATTTATTTTAAATATTATACTTTTTAGTAATTTTAAGGAAAAAATAAACAATTTTCTCTTCTAACCATCAGTAAATAACGGAATACATTTTGAATTAGAACAGTTATTGATACAATAAACACTCCAAATCAATAAATCAATAACGTATCAATGCAATCGATTGCAGAATATTTCATAGAAACTACATCCCAAATAAATTTTCCCCTTACGAAGAATATATAGAAAAATTTTTTTATGTGTCAATCAATAATCATTAGAACGAACGTCATCCGATACTATCGCGGGAAGGGAGGGAATTGAGCTGTTTCAATTTGATTGAGTGAATTCATTGATATTCTAACTGAGATTTCTACTCTCTTTCTCCCTCTCTCTCTCTCTGTGCAGCTTCTGCTAAGCTGTACAGCTGAAAAAAGTTATAAAGCAGAGCTAAAGCTACTAGTTAAAAATTAAGGAAGAGGATATGATAAGATAAGCTTCGACTTTGTTCTACCCTTCTAGCGGAACACACCCACGCATTCGTTTTCAATGTGATATCGTGGAGGTGGATGAATGTGAATCTGGTCTAAACAGTAACTTAAGTTAGCCACTCTTCACTATATCAGTGCTGTTTATCTTATCCCTGATACTAATTTGCCGACTCCGGAAAGTTCGGTGGTTTAGAAGGCCTGGGTAGCGAATGCGAACGTGAGTCGAGCCTGCGTGTCACTGTGGCACCTCCGTCACACATTCAATTTGGTGGTTCGTGTCTGCATTTTGACCTACCAAGCTCACCAACGCTTAGAACTCGGTAAATTGGTACTAGATAAATTTCTTAATATAGGAAGCACTGGTTCAGCAAAGATGCTTCCCTCAAGTCACTGTGCAAACTTCAAATTTTATATACACTAAAGCTCATACTATCTTAAATAAAACAATTGTAAATAAAGCGTCAAAGACTATTTGGATTAGTGAAATTTTCTTTTCCAAAATACTGAGTGAATCACAAAACTTGGAGTCTCACGCAGGACTCGAACCTGCCCGGCTTTGTGTGCTACCGATTGCACTGCCATGGCCTGTTCTGTTATCCCAAAATATTTCACTTTCATTTTATACATAATATTTACCACAATTATCCCGCAGTAATAGGCACGCCTGAATTGGGTTCGTGGCTGCCCAGACGTACAACATCCGTCATACCTCAGAGGTTGGATAATTACTCTCAAAGATACCTTTGAAAGATAAATAGCACTTAGTTGGTAACTCAAGTCACTACATAGGTCATAGATGAGGCTAGCATTCACCCACCTGTGCGATATCACGTTGATCACCGATACGTAGGCACATCCCTCAGGACGGAGTAATCAACGTCTAGCTTATTTTCTAGGATTAGAACTATATTTACTGAATTTATAGCTTAAGAAAATGAAATTGAACTTACTCAAAAATGTATTGTAGGAATAACATAACAGAGAAAATATTATTATTTTTGTATTTGATAAATAAACTAATCAATAGATCAATATATCGAATGTATATATTTGAACGATATTTCTAAGTGTAAGACTTCTTTGAATACAAATGTCCATGATGATTCAATTTTAAAACCACGTAGTGTAGTGGTTGAAAATGTTAAAGGCTCATTAGCCATTACAGTCGCAAGTTCGATTCCTTGTCGGAGTAGAGCAAGCCTCTAAATAAAGTGAGTTTACTGAATTTGCACCCCATTCATCTGACAAGATAAACAGCACAGGTTATACGAAAACTGTGATCAATTAAAATTTAATGAATATTAAAGTGAATAGATAAATAAATACATATATATATATATACAAATGAAGTAGAGAAAATATATTTATTCTTATAATAGAAAAGAATGTAAACAAAAAATAGTAAACAGATAAACGAGTTTGTTTGAGCGATACATTCAATAGTTTTTCTAGCAATATGAATTATTACAGTAAAATGAAACATTAAATTCTTAAGATTGATTGTACTTCATCAATCTCGACGTCGTCCGATCAATACGAAATTGAAAATATTGATGAAACTAGTTTCATTGATAAGTATTAAAAGACCTCATTTATATTAATACTCTATTCGGATGATGTTTATCGACGTCGTCGTCGTCGTTGTCGTTATCGTTTTCGGCGTCGTCATCGACATCGTCATCAACTTGGTCGTCATCGTTATCATCATGAACAACTATCAATACACACTGAAATTCTATCGATTCTGTACGACAATAACGACAACGACAACGACGACGATGATGACGATGGCGATGACGACGATGACGGTGGCGATGACGACGATGACTATGACAAACGCGTTACTGAATGTTCCGAAACCGATAGATGCGGTAAGCCACAAGTTTTTTGAACTGAACTTTGGAAGATAAATGATACCATCGTCTGATGGACGAGCACATTCATAATCGACAACGACGAATTGAGGCCAGAATATCGAACGGAACGAAAAAAAAAGTAAAGCTTAATAAAAGTGACAACTGGCTCGATACTTTGTTCTATTTAAAGCTTTTGTTAAAAATAGCTTCTTCTTTCCTCCTGGCAATCCTTATTTTTTTTCTAATCCAGTCTTTTTTTTTCTGGATACACCAATGTTAAACGAGTTATGACGTCATCTGCATGCATTATCAATGTGATGATAGGCTCCATAGTTTTTTTGCACTGTTTCAAAGAGTATTTTTCTTTTATTTTCTAAAAACATCTCATTAAAATAAAACTATTTATAATTCACTTAGACAGGGAAATCGATAGAAGCCGTAGATAGAATTAGAAGAGAAGAAATGAGAACCGAGAAAAATTTCTCTCACCTTAATCTTTATAATAGCTGTAGTGAACAGTTTACTAATAAAATTATGAATTTGATCTACATTCATCATATCAAACAATTTTAAAAGACACAAATAAGAGGAAAATCAACTCCTTTTACACATCTAATTTTAAGGAGAACACTATAATCGACACCAAATCAATAACGCATTTCGGTTTGCCGTCGTTGCCGTCCGGACGAGATTCATTCGGACGAGTTCGCTCAATCACGTTACGTTCGACGAAATATGATCGCTTGATGAGTGGGAAAAAAAGGATAATAAACAGAAAAACTTTTATAAACTATTAAGAAGGGTGGTTTTGCAATGATATAATTAATAAATATGACGTTTTTTTTTTCGATCGATTATACGGTAGATGCACTTCTTGAATTGACAACGATTTGAAAATGTCAATGCTTGACGAAATGTCATCTGCACATAATAAATATTATGACGATTTTTTTTTCATATTAGCTTTATGTGATACTAAAATACGCACACAAATCAGATATATAGATGAATATTTAATAGTTATTGATCGATTGCTGTAAAAATTCTATTTTTGTCCTTCGTTACGTTTTTCATCGATCGATATCTATGTTAACTATAGAGGATCGTAGAACAACAAGAACAAAGTAGTATTTACAGCTTGTTGATGACTTTTTTTTTCGTTCTGCTCAGCAAAAGTCACAGTTGAAGCTACAGCTATAAATCAATTGCATAACAGTACTTGTACTACCAGAACTTGCTATGTACTACGAAAAGAAATAGAAGCATTGCTTATTTTTTTTTTAATGATGAAACAAATATTGATTAAAATTAGTCAAATAATAAGCTTATTTAAGTTTTCTCAAGGTTCATAGATTAAAAATGCGATAAATTTTCAGTCGATGCGAATTTTTTTCGATAAAGTAAAGGTTGTTGACATATATTAAAATCAGAATTTATGTAGTTTAATTCTTAACACAATACCTCATAATGGTCAATAAGGTGTTGGTGTAAAGACTTACCTCCTCCTCCTTGTTTATTTAGATGGAGCTTAAAAGTAAACAGAATCTCCCAATATAAAAAATATCGAATTTTGTTTATTGGAATGTACTGTACTTATAGGCCATATGCTATAGCTTAAAATCTTGCTACTACAGCTGTTTAGCTTACAAGCTTACTGTACTGCTTACTGTATGTACTTTACAGGACTACTGCTCACTAAATTACTCGTGTAGACGATAAGTCTTATTGTGCTCAAATATGAATTTGTTGATGACGTGGAGGATTATTCAGGAAGACGATCTTCAATCATTAGAAATTAATGCATGGCTTTCGACATGTGTGTAAGCAGAATTTATTATAAAGGCTAAGGAGAAAAATCAATATCTCATTTCAATAAACTAATAACAACTACTGTATGTTTGATCTACTCGTATATAGTCGATTTGAAATCGAATAATCAACTTGATTCCTTGAATACACATTAAAATAGATCAAACTCTAGCATCTAAGTGTCTCGTATGAATATTGGCTAGAATTTAAAGGCCCTTTGATCTACAGGTTAAGGGATTTCTTAGATTTGTTCAATAAAATTAGTTATGTAATATAATCTTAGGTAAAGTATTTCACAAGTTCGAAACAAAAAATAAATATTGCGTAGAAATATAGAAAACGAGGAAAGAAATCATCAAAAAATTATGATAATGAGATATTCATATCATGGATGCATAGTTATTTCATGAACACCTGTACTAGACACACTGTACCTGTACTACTATCTACCTCTTTGTGGAGATGATCTAATAGTTCATTGCGATGAGGATATAGAGGAGTGTTTGACTGGAAATGATCTATACAATAACTTTATAGGATAAGTCTGTTGCTAAGACAGTGCTGCTCATCCTTTTAGATCATTCTAGTTCCAATACACTGAGCCCTGAGGGATGGAAATTTCGATGGCATGTGGCTGGACTTGAACTCTTGTGTAGTGTATTCGTACGTACCTCTCACTGTTGCCTCACTTACCATTATACTAAAACTAAGAGAATAAATAACGTAAGGGGCTTTCCATTGTAGTCTCAATAAAACAGATGGAATCTTTTTGTTCTTGAATCGTTTGGCACTTTGAGCGTTTCCTAATTAAACTATTCAAATTTTCAACGATGCTTCACATAGGAGAAAATAACGAGAGGATACTGAATACAAGTGAGTTCTCAAAAGAAGAATGAGAAATGAAAGAGATGTAGGAAAAGTTGATTACTTCTGTCTTACTGTAACTTATTTTAGACGGAAAAAAAAACTTAGTAACATATATAAAGCGATTATAAGTAAATTATAGATTTCGAAGCGGAGCACTTGCAGCTTTTCCAAGACTAATCCAGAAAAATAGCATGACACATTGAGGGAAATACTACAGTAATACGCGAGCATAAGTCAGGTTCGCGACCGTCCCGGCGTCCACCAAACCTACCATCACTCTACGATCGGATAATTGATACCAGAGAAAAATGAATCGAATAAGCCGCACTGAGGTGCTGAGGAGCAGTCAACTCAAGTTAGCTCATGAACTTAATCACCTCCATGACATTATGCTTAACTAGAGGGTATAAGCGCATTCTGCAACAGGGATAGATCAAAGCCAAAGCTTATCAAGAGTTATTTATCGAACAGAATAATCCGCATTGATTCGGCCAACAAAATTTTTATAAAATAAGAAGTGTGGAGTGATGTGATTTTATTAAGATGACATTAAAACACGAATGATTAATTGTATTTTTGTGCTCTGTCACCACAGCGAAGGCTATCTGTTGTTCCCCTGTAAGCAATCCAGAAAAAAAAAACCGGTGACAAATTTACCTCAAATGTGTGGCAAAGTCATCCACTTATTGTTGCACTTATTGTGCGACACTCTATCGCTAGACCTCATTACACTTCTGCTTCCACCGACTATACCTCTCTTCAACTTCTTCATTCACATACGTTTTCTATTCGTATCACAATCAATACGATATTTTCTATTCTTCTATTTTATAATAAAGGTTTATCATCCAAGTTTGAGGTACATAACCCAACTTTGGAATAAAACATACAGTTAGCAAACCCGAGCCAACATAACATATACGAAACGATGGAAAGCGTACAATTCTCCACTATCTACCGTATGCTTTGATCTGACTTATCCTGGTTGATATAAAACAAAGAAAAATTACTATAAAATTTATTGATTGATTATCAAGAAGCAGTGAGTAGAGGCTTGTATTGTGAGGAAGGTTTTCTACTGAACAATGAGTGATATACGAGGTGAGTTCCAGTTATTCTAAGAATAAATGAGTATTTTGTTCCGTTTTTCTCAGTAGCTCATCAACAACCCTACAACTAATGAACGAGTGACTCGGAGGACACGAGTGAAGTCTCTACTCGTTTATGATCGTACCAAAACCAAATGCTTCAGGTATCAAGCCGAACAAAGCAGAAGCTTTCATAAATCTTAAATTATTAGTTAGCAGGCATAGCTTATAAGTTTTCACATCGCTTTGTGGATTAAGCAATTAGCCTCAGGAGGGCCTTAGTGTGTCAACTTTAGAATATAAAATCGTTAGTCTTTGAATAATTGACTTTTAAGCCTAAAACTTGTAAAGAATCGTTAAATTCGCACGATATGCGATAATTTTGTAACTGTCAAAAAGGTTCAACTTTAATAATCTGCTTTTATTTTGTATATTACAAATACTTAAAAAAAGCACGAGGTCATTTGATAATTTATGGACACGGATGATTTTCTTAACGATTTTTTCGCGGTTCAAGCTTAAGTGAAATGTGATCGATCGTTTAAAATTCTGATTTCAATCGTTGACGTCATCAGATGTGGGTATCGAAGATTCAAAGACTGATGCTGAGACGTGCTTGAGTTACAATGAGGATTTCACCCGCAACAGCTATTTATCGCTTGAAAATTTCATTTGTTAACGTTGTATTCCGTTGGCTTTCAAGCAGGCTTAGTAGTTGATCTTAAAGAAAATGACGTCATAGAAAAATTACTAACCGAACGACGATATGTGAGAAAAAGAGTTCCAGTTCAAAATAATACCAAGATATCATCCAAGATGACGGATGGATGATATGACCAGTCATAAGGAGAAAAATAGAAAAGAAAAAGGAAGACAGAATTCATGAAACATTCAGAATTTTTCAGTGGCATTTTTATTAAACCAATCAATGTCATGACATTGTGACGACAAAAAATGTGACATAGAAATTAATCGACGGCATTTGTTGATAAACGTCTTCTAATCGTCGCTAAAAAATGTCAATTCAATTTCAAAGCGAATGGTTTTTGCCTCATTGAAATCAAGTCACTACGGTAATTGAGGATGCTATGACGTCATGAGCTGCTTATTTAAAATGTCGTTTTAAAAACTTGGGCTCTTTTCAGAGCATTCTGAAGAGCTTGGCATTTTCTTCTAATGTATCGCGCGCTGTATACGGTAATATTAGGACTTTTTTTCTCATCAAGCTTTCTTTTGTTTCGTTTTATTTTCCGGTTAGATAAAAAATATTATGCTCGTCGTAAATGTGCTGGGCTGGCCGCAGTGCTCGGAGCCTCAGGCGGGACTCAAACCCGCACTTACAGATGTCCGATCTGCTGGAGATAAAAAATAGTTTTCTTATTCTCGTTGATCTCTGCGTATTTATGTGGAAGATTCATTTATTTATCTAATTTGCTCTATGGCATGTTTATATTATTATTAAAAAAGCAAATGTAATCGATAAAATGACGTCACGTGTTTACTTATGTGTGAGGAAAGAAACAAAACGTTATGCCTCATTCTAATTAAATCAATATTCATTCTGTTATTTCTCATAACTGTATCACATTGCATAAAACTCAATTCTGGTGCTGTTCCACTAGGAAACCTGTGATTATTTGAGTGATGAGGGAAAATTACTTCAGATTCTTATAAAAATGAAAAACTGTGATAGTCTTGTATTATCATATAAATGAAAACTTTTCTCTTAATAGTATTTCCAGTCAACATGTAGAGAAAAAACAATACAAAATATTTTTTCTAATTGAGGCAAATTTTGGAGTATCGACTGTAATATATGAGGAAAAACTTGAGCAACGTTAGCAACACAATAGAATTTTTCTTAAAGCATGTGCATTTTTTCGTTCTAAATAAAAATTTTAGAAAAATTTAAATGCTAAAAAATAAAATTGAGGTAAAGCTTAATGATGATGATGAGGAAAAAATTCAGTAATGATTATGCGTAGCCTTTGTTACTGCCATTGTGAAGCTTTTGCATATAAATTTTCTGAGTGCATTTTTTTTCTAAGCACAAAGTTTATTTATGAAAATTTCAATTCTATTCTATAATAAATATTTAAAGAAAATTTTGACAAGATATATGTCAAGTAAGAATTTATAAATTGGAATGAAACGATGAAAAAAATCAATGAGAACAGGGTAGATCATATTATAATTGTACACGATTATCCTCATTATCATGGATGGTAGGAGAAAAAAGAACCTCAATATTTTTTCTGATCTATGTTTTTTAAGCATATTATTTTATTGTAAAAGCTATGTATAATATTTGGAAGGTTTCCAAGATTGAATAAATATAATTAAGCCTAAAATATGTAATCAATCAATCGATCGATCAGCTACCGTACTACCGTACACCCAATATGTTTTTTATATCAAAATCAATTCAAATTCTTCCTAAAAACTGTCAGAATTTCAGCATCGAATCGAATCGAATCGAATAGAAAGACTTATAAAAAAACAGATGTATAATAAAAATTCCTAATTAAAATTACAAATATTGATTTTTTCTAGAAAAAAAAATAAGGGATGAAACTCACTGCGACAAATAATGAAACTTAATTCGTCAAATACACTAAAAACACATAAAAATGTTTTTAATTAGGCTTCACTTTATTTTTAAGTAATGAAGCTTCTATTGATCAACATAATAATGAATATTTCTTGTAAAAATTTACCCTATAGTGCACGAAAAGAGAAAGTGCTTCCTCAAAATTTGATATATGTGCCAAAAAGATACGGTACTCTTCCAAGTGATCCTATTAGTATCAGTAGTGGTCCTACTACTGAATATGTATCAATTAATATGCCTTATGGGGTCATGCAGCGCAGTGATATGAGGGACCACATTGACACTCGAACACGATACCGTATACGTGGGTTCAAGCCCGGCTCCTAGGCTCACCAAGCCTTCCATCCCTCAGTTAATGTGAATTCAAACCACAGTAATCTGGGAAAGTAGCTGGTCCTAACTCGGCAACAGATTGGTCCTCTCAAGTCATTGTATAGAACACTACCATTTAAAAACCTCCACCATAACATCAAAACAAAAAATGAGTGTCGAATCTTTCAAAGAGGCAGGTAGATTTCGGCCAGTGCCTATCCTCAGCCTCAACATGCATTACAAAAGTAATTAATACAATATTTATCATTCTATTAAAAATTTGCATGTTTAGTTTGTACGATAACACGACTTGACAGAAGCTTATCAGTTTTTTGCTTCCAGGAAGGAGACTGGTAACAATTCAATTACTTGAATAGGATTGATGACTCGAATTTCTCAGGTAATAGGGTCAAACTCAATCGCCTCAGGTTATGAGATCGGACAGCTATTATTGAAAAAAACACTTCTATCAAATACACAACGCTGATTGTTTGCTATTTTTAATTGGGAATTTCATTACAAAATTCATAAAACCATCAATAGTAACTAAGTTGGTTAGGATAAATGTATGAGTTGATAGTTGAGGGATGAGGTTTTCGAAGTGATATCGCGAAAATGATTAAACTGATATCGAGCGTGGACTGTGAATTCATTTGAATTGATTACACTTCCTTAGGTCGAAGATGGTTATTTGTTATGATTTTTGAAGTACCAATCCACTTCGAGTCGTGAGGGATAACAAGGTTGGTCTGTCTAAGTGAGGGAATTGTCGGCTGTGCAACATAGCGATACCTCATACATTTGCGCTTTGAGTTATTCAAAATTTTCATTGAAAATAAATGAAAGTATTATAGGAGACTTAAAATCGATACTTAAAAAATTTTATATTTATTAATGTATGAATCATTTAGGTTTTTCTAATTATTCTTATCGTTCTGTTCTTCATTGTTTATATTGTTGTAATTACTATTGTTTTATTTATTACTACAATTGAGATTATTTTTTTACAAAACAAACAAACAAATAAATAAATGAACAATAAAACAATTGATTACGGTATTAAAAGGTAGCGAAATGTAATGAAACCAAAAAAAAATTTACTATTGTAGTAAGAGCTTCAAAGAATCTAATAAATTTTTCATTTGTATTGAATACTAGTGAGTCAAAATTGAGGTCAATGTTGAAAGAGGGAAAGAATAAGGATTGCTTACATATATTTACTACGAAAAAATGTCATATAACAAAAATGATTAGAATAACAAAAGTGATTTACTATACTTTCTTCTGATGAAACTTAGAATGTCGGAAGAAAACAGCGAAAAAGTTTTTCTATTGGCAAGAAAATAAAAACAAAACTGGCTAATGAGTTTGTTAGAGTTCTTCTCTGAGTGTGTTAAGTGAAATGGAGGAATTAAAAATACGTAAATAACGGCTTACAATAAGACACTAATTGTAAAGTTATGACGTCAGCTAGAGAAAAAAAAACAGATCGAAAATGGCTAAGAATCATTCTTACAACATAATTTCGTTGATGAGGAAAAAAGTAGTTACAGTTTTAAATGGTGGTCACCCTACCTTATCGTCGTTCATTCAAACACTAAAGTTCACTTTGATGAGAATTATTCCAAGAAAAATCATGTACCTCATTTGTGATAAATACTTAAATTGTTGTTTTAAAACCAATAAACAAACATATATATATATGGAAGAATGTTTTAAGCTACCAGTGAAAATGTGAAGGTTGGTGCATAAATGATTACGATAATTCATCAGTAATTCTATCACTGGTACCGCAATTACTTTTGCATTAGTTCGTTATCATCTCATTATCATACTGATCAACTAACAGTAAGCTGATTTATTCTATAAATCGACGTTATTATAGATTTGTTTTTTTAATTACCTAGTACGTACTTCCTATTAAGAGCGAAATAAACAGCTTTAGCTTTTGAGGATTGTTGAGGTTTCAGCTTCAGGCGTGTCTATATTTTCCTCTAAGCTATGTAGAGGATTATTCACCTTCTATTAATATTTTATATCAATGTATGATATTTAAAAAAAGTTAATATAAACAAAAACACTAACTATGTAAACAATAAACAAAAATGAATAATGGTTATGCTATGTAACTCATTACAACAGAAATTATTAAATACTTATTACTAGCTAAATGCATTGGTGGTGGTGACCTCAGAGCTACGAAGCCTTCCGTCAATTCGAGGTCAGTGAATTTGAGCCAGAGAAGTCTAGATAACATAAATAGTCTTAAGCTAGAAAAAAGTGATGTATTTGAGTCACTGTATAGATCATAATCATCCTCTCACATTGATAATTATAAAGCGGTGAAAGCTAATTTAATTCGAAACATACAAAACACGTTGTCGGTTTGGTGGAAGGTCCCGACACGAACTCCCTGAAACTCATGCTTTTTTTCTCCAAGTTGATCTGTGTTAAAAAATCCTCTAGAAAGTGATTAGAAATATTTCCCTCTTTCAATATCGAGCTTTTTTGTTTATATATGATTTTTGAATCGTTTTTTTTTTTCGATCAATGGTGAAAAACGGCGTGGTGATTTTTATACTTTCAAAAAATTCATTAAGTTTTAATCTACTGCTATTTTCTTATGTACATTTTTTCGTCACAGAGGTTGAATACCGTAAGAAAAGAGGTACGCTGTTTTTTTTTCTAGTGGTAACAAAACAAAAAGTAGATGAACTTGTTTAAATTTTTCGAAGCGTAATGTGAGAAGGTGAAAAATTAGCTGCTCAAGCCAAAAGTACAAGCAAGCTTGAGTCCATAGTTGAGGGAAAAAAAACTGAAATATCTTCAACTCTTTATTAAACTAGTAGATATAATCAGGTACTAAAGCTTAAAAGATTTATTCACTATTCTCAAGCCTCCTGTCATTACACTGTTTATTATCTATTATTTATCATTTTTGATTTGTTTACTGTTTGTTTTTTGGTGTAAACAAATTTCCTTTTTCATAACGCAATAACGATGGAAGCTACAAATTATATTAGTGGATACGGTATAGATAATTTATAACTATGTTTAGTTTTATAAAATCGATATTTTTTTTGTCGGTTGATCAATGAGCTCTTATTGCTTTAAAAATACAATAATAAGAATAAATTAGTAATAGTGTGTTTATTGATATGTCTTGGCTTTGAGTTAACTACGAAACTTGAAACCTCATGCGGTACTCGGTCGTACAACATGCGGTAGACCTACAAGGTGAGGATGCGGTCGAATTTTACGTGAGGTAATAAACAGCGCGGGAGGTCATAAGTTTTGTGGCAAATTCAAAAACGAGGATATCATGTCACACAACTGTAATCTATCATAATTAATAGAAAACAAAACAATCACTATGTAAACAATAAATAAATAAGATGAAGTATCATAGAGAGATTCTTTTTTTAGAAGAATTTAATACCTTTTTCATTATTGATTTTATAAACTTTTATGTTATATTGTGTTTTAAATTTGTTTTAGTAGATCAATATTGATGTAAACATTGAAAAAAAAGACATTCAAGTCGCAATAAAAAACACAAATAAATAAAAAAATTCGTAAACAAATGGAATGCATATTATTGTAAAAAGCACAATAAAGTAAATAGATAATTTGTTTACCAGAATTTTCTTATCAAACGTTTTTTTTCGTCTCTTAAAGAAGCTGAAAAAAAAAACAAAAGTACAAAGGTCATCGATGAGTCGACATAAACAAATTTGATGAATGTAATCGATAAATTCTCGATCGAAAACAATAAACAAATATTTATAACGAAAAAAAAATCAGCACTTAAACGAAAACACAACAGAAAAAGTTTTTAGAGTGTTAAAGTGAAAAAAGATTTATAAAATGACAAAGATATGCACTATTTGAAATAAAATGAAATAAAAAATAAACAAAAACAAAACTTATTTAGACATGGATTCATTAAAGTAAGGATTTTCGAGGAGGAGGGATGATGAGTGACGGTCCCATGAATATACTGGTCTCATTTTTTTTTGGTCTTTTTTCTTTATTCGAATTATTAATGAGATTTTTGAATACTTTATTGGGAAAATTACAATTTTCTTTTTGAATTTCTTAAAATAATACAAAAAGCTTAAGCAATTAGTTAAGGCAGTTTTGGCAAAGCCTTAATTTAATTGAAAATCAATAATAGTAATGATAATATAAAAAATCACAATAAAATGTTTATTTTAATACATATAGTTACGGTAATAGTAATAACAACAATAATAGTAAAGTAGTAACCCGACCAGAAACCCATTCACTGACTCCGAATGGATAAGAGGTTAGGCTTGTTTGATGGTGGATTAGAAACAGGTAGCGATCTTGTTGTGACCACCAAATTCCAGCCACTTCCAGCAATGAGGTAACCGACCTTGCTAAGATCGCTATGGTACCGTAAACTCGCTAACGCGTTTTGATTACGGTAATTTTCCCATTGCAATCATTACTATCACATTATCATTGGTTTTATTGTTGGTAGCATTATCAATATTTCTATTCATTTTACCATTCCCATTAAATCTTCATTAATTTTTGAGGTATAAAGTAAATTTTGAGGTCATAATAATCATACGATCAATAATATTTCAATTGAACAATACATTTCTATTCTTTTTTTTCTCTAAATTTATTACAAAATTTATCACAATGCCTTTGTTACGATGAAAAACCACTAACCAACTGGTTTTGAATTTCTATTTAATTGAAAATTTTCGAAAAGTAATGAGAAATTTCAGATCGAAACGTTTTCACGAATGAAAAATTACTGGAGAGAATCGATGCCGGTGATTTTTCTATTTAAAATAATCCTACTTTATTATTTTAATTCAAATAGCTAAGAAAAAATCAATATGTATTCACAGTGCTTTGTCCGCAATCACTCACATTTATATATTTAACGTTTTTGAGCTAAAAAAACTCAATGCCTCAGGCGGGACTCGAACTCTAATCTCTCAAATTTCCAATACTACCATTAAAGACTTTGAACTATCGTCGATAAAACATAGAAAACTATCGACTTCTACATCGAATTTCCATTTGTTCTAATGAAAAAAACAGTTTAAAAAAATCACAAGAAATATTACTTTCACTTTGTTTTTCTAATAAAATAATTAGATTATAGTGTAATAAGTTCGCTACAATGAGGGCTATTAGAATTGCTACGTGAAAAAGAGGCTGGAATTGAAGGTGTTTACAAGAATATTGAGGTACACTATTGAAGAAATCAATAATCGATAATCGATTTAACCGCTTTTCCTTTTTTATATTTGTAATTGATATTCTCAAAATGCTCTGTCAATCACAAGACTTGAACGCTCAATTCAGACTTGAGCCCGAATCTCACATATGGGAGGGAAAGGGGGAAGGGGGTGTTCTGGTGTGCTAGCGATCGCCCTCGCGAACTCCTCATTTTGTAATCACTCAATATTCCAGATATTTTAGGCGAATGTATGTTAGAAGCACTAACCGTCTAGTAGATTTGATCTAAATCGATATCGAACCTCATTTATAATCCTTCGTAGTAATTTTATTCATTTTTTGATTAATATGGTAGGTCATTATGATTTTAATGCCATAATTCATATACCTGTAATGCTGAATCAATCACAAACCTTAAAACCTCAGGTGAGACTCAAATTCGACCTCTCATAACTTTTTCCTTCTCACTTTTTCGATATTTTGACTTTCAAGGATATCAGAAAAAAGTAAAGAGCTCTATCTACTATTAGTCGTGACGAGGAAGTATTTTCAGCTTCAGCTGGAAACTAACCACTTGCAGCTAAAACTCATTAGAACGAGTAAATAAAATCGATTACAATTAAATGTTTATTCACTTACGGTAAACAAAATACGGTAAAAATACTGTAGTCATACGATTATAACTGAGTTTGACAACAAAAGTGATCGTGAATAAACTAGTAAATATTCATATTCAAAAATAAACAACCACAACGAAAACCGAAAAAAAATCATGTTTTAAAGAAAATTTACTAAAAATTGGGTATGAAAATTGTAAATTTTATAGAAGAAAATAAATAATGAATAGTTTCATCTCGAGGTAAAATAAATTAGTCAGCTGACTAATTTTTTACTACTAAGTTGACTGAAAAGAAAAATTTTGAAAATTTTGCCCTTATTCGTAATGATAAACATAATACAGTACAATAATTTCTTATGTATTATCCTAAATAACGTTGTAAACTTATTTTTATTAATTTTTTATAGAATATTCATTGTTTTTTCTGCAAGTGCACAACGGTCGTAATATATAATTTGTGATACAGTAACTGCTATTACCGTATCGATCCAAACGAATAAATCGTTGCTCTTCATGAATTTTCAATTGGTCATGATCAATACGAATTGGTATCTGTAAGAAAAATAAACGACTCAAAATCGATTTATCGATTGCCATTAGAATACCATTAAAGATGTAAATCGATTTTTTTTTGTCAAGGAGCAACGCTTATTATTATTTAGTTCTTATTCTAAAAGTTTTCAATATAAGTTGAGGTATTCGGATTTATGATTTGTGTGCTAAAAGATACACTCATTGAAGAAAAATTAACTTTAAATACGACCCTTTTGAGATTTTCGAACTAATTCTTATTTCATATGCTTTTACCTCTGATAAGGTATGAGGTATATTAAAAAATTGACACTCAATTGTAACATAGTGGGTATCTTATAAGCATTCGCCTACTAACGGATTCGATCTGGTGAATCGCTATGGGTTTTACATCCAATTGACGGCATAATCTGATGTACTTATAATTCTGCAGTACTTTTGTTTTCTACTATCAAGTATGATTGATAAGATGACCATTTTGAAATTATTGAAGTATTGAGTGATTGCATAGCAAAGACTCCGCTAGTGCAGTCGGTAACACACTAAACCGAACATCTGTAGATGCAGGTTCGAGTATCGCCTGAGGTTCGAAATTTTATGATTAACTCAGCATCGTTAAGGGCAAAACCATTATAACTTGTCATTGTTGGTTGAAAATCGAAATACCGTCAGATTACAAATGTAATCAAAGTGCTGAAAGTCCATTTTCTTTCCTCTCATAATAGTCATTCTAATGAATTTATTTTATTTCCTCGCCTGAAATTGTCCTTTTGCAGGTGGAGCTACCTCAAAAACAACTTCATAGGTACCGTATGTTGTAGGATTGGTGTTGATAGTAATATCACCAGACAAAGCATACTTTTCAGCTTTAATCACCTATAAAAAAGATTTTTTTAGTACGTATTCAAGTTATGAAATGACTCTGATTATAATTATGACGTAATGATAATAATAGGATTGTGTGTAGCGCAATGGTAGATGGCTAATAGCACCTTCTAGGTGCCACAGTGCTGCTTGAAAGATTCGAGTCTTTTCAGGTGGGCCGTTGCGGTACATCATTCCTAATTTAGCGAAAAGGTAGCAGAATGGTTTAGACAGAGGATATGCTGCTATATAACCTCAATAAGACCAGCAATATCTAGCAAATACTTGTTACTTCTCCCTAGATTTTCCGATGAACTACCGATATAACGACATAGTGATGACATCCTCATCACTTATTATTCAGATTACCATGATTGGGTAGAAGTATAAAAGCATTCTAGTCTTTTATACAGATTTTTTCTATTCACACTTCATTCTGTCCTTACTTCCTCCTAGGAAACTCTTTGACTTCAGTCCTCTTCATGCACACAGTATCTCTTCTCCCATGCGACGTTTCCTCTCATTCTCCATAGAGTACTGTATCCTTTTTATAGTATACTGTATTTTCTCTATATAATACTAAGGGTTCATTTTCAAGTTTGAGGTACACCACGGCTACTGGACCCGAGCCAACACACCACATACCTACTTTGCATTAATGATCTCGGCAGTCTCAATAAAAGCATGACACAAATCATTATAAGATAAGATAAGATAATTGTTGGCGTTGATCAAACCCTTGTGATGGGATGCGCCCCCGCATTCATGTTCAATGTGATATTGTGGAGGTGGTTGAATGCGTGCCTGATCTATACAATGACTTGAGTTGACCACTCTTCACCAGGTCAGTGCCAGTTATCTTACCCAGACTTCTCTGATACCAATTTACCGACCCCGGGGTGGCGGGCTTGGTAGGCCTGGGACGCGACCACGAACTGAATCGGCCGGCGTGTCACTGCGGCACCTCCACCACTGAGCCATTGCGCCCCCTACACAAATCATTGATAATCAATAATAATTTATCAATAGTCAGCTTAGAAATCAAATTTTGTAGAAAGATAAATTTTCACATACTTTTTCTAAGGCGATTTCCTCACATATGTCGGAAACACCTTGCAATTTTAGTTCGTCGGCAAGACGTTCAGCTGCAATTCGGCCAAGTGTGGTTGTTAGATTTGAATCACTGTAATAAGACCTATTGATCTTTGATTAACGCAATAAGATTTGATCTCTAGAAAAATCAATTTTTGAAGTATTTTAGAAGAATAGGGAGCATTATAGCTAAGCTATCTAATATGACGAAATTTTTCCGAGCTTTCTATGATGAAAAGTACTGTACGAGAAGAACGTGAAATACAGTACACAGAAAAATAGAGCTCATTTTTTATAAGCTGATAATGATCCGTACTGAGTAGATTTTTAACAGATGTATATAATCTTTTTATAGCTACAAGTTTTTGTTGACTATTAACTATAATAGGTCATGATAATGTGATAATGATATCACACGCTTCTAAGTTGGTCATAAAGCTCTAATCCTCAGGCGGAGTTGAACCGAGTCACTGAGATTTCTAGTTGATGTGCTATTGATAGCACAATGTAGATTATTGTTATTTTGTCAAGTAATGTTTTTCTAGATCACGGCGAAAATATTCTAGCTACATTCCTCTATTATATGGTCCTGTCCCAAGAGCTACTGCATACATTGCACTCTGTCAGGCTAATAAGAACCTTAGTAGTGTAATCGGCAGCACACAGGAAGAAAATCAGCAAGATGCCGTTTGTACACCGTCTGAGAATCCGAGTTTTGTGGCTTACTCAAAAACATGGTGTTATCCTGATCTACTATTGAGAAAATCAGCAGAATCACTGGAGAAAACGAGAATGAGGTATATATATTTGCCGCATTAGTTGGGAGAAAAATCCGTTATGCGCCCTCTTAGTAAGATTTTCCTCAGGCATTACCATTATGTATAATTATATAATTACCATTACTTGCAGATGTCAAATTCGCTTTTGTAAGTTATAGTAAGAGCTATATGGTACATACCTTACATTGACCATTCTGAACTGACATATACAGTAATGGAACGGTATCGGTAACGTTTTGCATGTTCGTAGCACTCCGTCCTCAAATCGCCGTAATAACGATGAACCACGAGGATTACTGTTGAATTTCTTGAATGTGATATCAGAAAATGACGATGACGTTTGAAACTGAAATTACCGTATCCTTGTGGTGATCTAGGGGTCAAAGCTCAGGTAGTACTTGAAGTTCGACCCACTGATATTGTACTTATTAGCGTCGTTATTATCCTAGATTAATATTGTACGTAAAGATTAGTAATGAAAAAGCTATTTGATACTTTCACAATCGATTACTATACTGATTTTTTTACCTCAATTTCCGTTTTACCCTGTCATGACTCACATAGAGAATATCCTTGAGGGTTGAGTGCAGGTCATGATGAGTAACAAGCTGCTTACTGTTTTCTTGTAATTGCTTATGTAGCTGTTTTTCTCGTAATGTTTCTGGTACAATTACATAAAGAAACGGATTATTTGCTTCACGTTGTCCGAAATCGGTTTTCGCTTCCTAAATTTTAGAAGTTTCTTTGAAATATTCTTCTTCAAAGAAAAAATTAGCTCTTCTCTATTTTTATTGGCCAATTTTCTTCTAAGCCAATTACAGAGCACGAGAAATCCATTTTGTATCAAATGACTCAAAAAAACAGGATGGATAGAGAAGAAGCGAAGAAATACTGAACTCAATTACTCATTATATTCACTCACACTTCCAAATCTTGGACCATGATCGCCGAGGAAAAATATGAATGCATCGTTGAGCTAAAAGGCTTAAGCATATGAAATTTATAAGAAAAATTTCAACATAATGATTTTTCTACTTCTTCTAAAAATTTGCCAAGCATATATAGTTGTTACCTCAAATCGATTTTTGACAAAAAACTCGTATAGATCATAATCGGCTGTATAGAGATCGTCTGTATTATCGTGAGCTAAGTTTACAAACCATGTAAATGAAAATTTTGGAAAGCCTGAAAAAAATGAGTATTGACTGATTGAAACGATTCTGTACTGATGAACTTAAAAATAGATATATAAATAGTATATTTAGTATTATTATTTTATTTACATATAACAAAAATTAATCAACTTAACACTATAGGCGTTCGTAAAACTGGTGAGGTATGCGATAATGTTGTTGTGTGATCTACGACATACGCCTCCTTCATGGATTCGCCTCAATTGTTCGTCTTTCTTTAATCGTAAGTAGAACGGTCTAAAATTGATCTACTACAGTAAGATGAAATATTCTGTCCGATTCATATATGGATGTGAATTGCGTGAGCAATAAGGAATACGGTAAGAAGAAATGCTTGAAATTAACGATTTAGTAGGATAATAACTTTACTATGATTGGTTGATATAAATAAGTTAGGCAAAATACGGCTAATAATATTAAATAGATATGAAAAATCTACTGATCAGCTCATATCTGTAGTAGATCATAACTAGTTAGGATGCGTACCTACTTGAGTATTTTTTAGTTAAGTGACCTTATTCTGATAAGCTTACTTTTGTCTCTATTTGATTTATTTGTAAGAAAGAATCGAACTAACGACGCAGATGTTCTATAGCTAATCATATAACCACTACACTATCTATTTTGCTATAGAGTAAATAAATAATTCAAAGCAATTAGGAAAAATTCTAAAAACCTTAAGCTGTACCTGTAAGTGTGATGAGAGATTTTTTGCTTCATTCCATAACAGTTCTCGTAATTTAGTATGCCTTCTATGTAATCTTCAGCTCCAAATGTCTATTATATGTGAATAAATAGATAGATAGAGAGAACAATAAATAAATAAATAAACAGGTAAACAAACAAATACATATATATACTTTCATGGCTCTTTATTTGATATCTGTCATGGTATAATGAAACTCTAAACACTTCCTCGCAACAAAGAAAGCTGAGTTACGAAGAAAACTCGGAACATTGGACCTACACAAAATCTTGTAATAGAGTCCTGATAGCAGGCTACTACTTATAAGTATTAACAATAAAAACTTAGTGAATCATGAGTGAGGTACATTACAAAAGCTTAAGCAGCTCTATCGGTTATAAATCATACTCGATTTTTGTGAAAAGCTGGCTCAAACCTCATTGAAAACCAATAAACTCATTATCCCTATTTTTAAGCAAACCATTTCGTGCTCTACTTTACACCATCAATATTGAAAAAATTTCTAGGAAAGCTTTCATTAAAAATTACCTTATACCCAGCTTTCATATACTCCAAAGGAATATACGATTTATCATCAAGATATTCTTTACAAGCTTGCTTATAATTGAGGTCAGCTTTTAGAGTCGGTAAATCCATTTGTATTCTGACCACAGCTTCTGTAGTCTTGCCTAGAAACGTTGCTGTATATTTCATTCTGTTAAGTATAATCACCAAGTATATTCCGCATAGAATGATCAGCTGGCCAATTGCTACGCTTCTTATCAGGACCACAGGATTAATCGTTGACCTGGTACTCGCTCTAAGAAGCGAGTGGATTCAGAAGAAAGAGTATGTGATTCTGCTGCATAATTTCTATATTATCGTATGTAGATCTACACATGTGTGACTGCTTGTGATTAGGTGAGCACCTACTATGAGCTGCACGTCAGTTGGGTTAAAAGCTTGCTATCAAACTGGGAAATAGAGTGGGAAAAAAGATGAGGAAGGTCCTAAGGACTCGTGCTCATTGAAAAACCTTCAATTCATTTTGGTTGAATCGGCAAGCTGCCTATGAGTAACAATATTCAGCTCTCGCGGACACGATCTACAAGTTAATGCTCAAAACAGTTGCAAAACACAGTGAAAACAATAGGCCTCATTTTGGGATTCCAATACAACCTACGGACAAGTGATGAGGTAGGATGAGCACAAAAAGTCGTGAAAATGAATGAAGCAGGTGAGGATGGTCCTAAGATG
>KN716231.1:13574-38303 GCA_000816705.1 Dictyocaulus viviparus | reverse complement strand
CTGGTAATAACAATAACTGCCAAACGAAAGAAACTTATAAATATGTAAATTAAGATAGAGAGGAATTAATAAACGATGAGGAAAATTGAGTAATTGAGTAATAATATGTTTTTATTGAGGTATTATAACACTACAAGATGATGTAATAATAAATCAATAAAGCGTTACGATTTTCATTATTGTACAATAGAGCGATTATCGATTATCAAGTTGGAAAATATGACGTCATTAGGAGATAATTTACTGTTAAAATGCAAACAGGTTCTACCAACGTTGAGGAATAGGAGGGCTAAAAACCTCAATTTCTACAAAAATTAGGCACATTTGTAACGAACGACAGGGAACATGACTGTTGCAACAATTGAACACTCAAAAAATATCAATACAGAAGCTTTTTCAAGCTTTTTCATTCAAGATTATTGTGACGAATGTAAGTTAAAGTGAGTATATTTGATCTATAAAAAATCGATATAACATAAGGAATACGCCAGATATATCAAAACAAATAACTGAAATCCGTAACTAATTAGTATAATCGATTGTAATCGTCATATGTAATCGTAGGATAGTAATAAGGTGAAGAGGTAAATGCGAGGATAGAAGAGGTAAAAGTAAGGAGAGAAGTGATTAAAGAAAGTTGTTCGTATCGAAAACGTACTAGGCCTGCTGTCGTGACATTTTGTCGTAAAGTGTGAATTATCGCCACGATACTCGATTTTATTGTGACTCAATGGTAACAAAGAAAACGAAACAAAACCATCAATAAATCTTTAAATTTAATTAGTAAATCACTTAATGACAGCTTGTAAAAAATTTCCATTGTAACTCATAACTGAAGCGATCCAACTTTTGAACTCCTTGCATTCCAATTAGAAAAAATCAATAATTTTTTATCACTAGTTCCCTTTTAGCTTCATTTTCTTTCTATTGAAAAGCTTTGAAAGAAAGAAATTCAGCTTTTCCTATGGTCCTCGCAAAAAATTTTCCGCATTCTAGCACTTCTGTGCTTCTTGCTTATGAAAGCAGTGAAGATGAATTCTATATACAAATAGTAAACTGAGTTACCTTACTTTTTATTTGATGAGGGAAATCTTATTATCGTAGCGAGTACTATAGTGAAAAGAAAAGGCATTCAGGTGATCAACATAGATCAAACATTTCCATTATAACCGACATTTCACTTCAGAGGTTAAATCACGAAAAGCCTAAAACAGTTAGCGCGTTTTGTTCTGATAAGCTAATGCGTTAAGCCATTCCCTCTGAGGAGAAAAAGTGGAAAAAATAGACTCAAATAATCAATACAGTATGTCTGATAAGGAAATTACGACAGAATTACATCTTCATAATTATGAAGCCGAAGAAAATCCATTAAAAGTCATTAAGCGGGGGAAATATTCCAAAAAAGCTACCTCAATGGGAATGATAAATGAGAGTAAAACACAATAAAAAAAGCTATAAATCAATTAAATGAATTACAATTAACATGTAACTACATGATAATGAGGTACAATTCCTCGCCACTGTAACGAGGTTGAGGTATATTCATAATGAAATTTTTGGCATCACATTAAAGATTTCATATTATCAAAAACATTAAGGAGTCAAATTACTCAAATTTAATCATACGATTTGAAGAACGAAAATGAGTTAGCCGTCTAAAAATGGTCTTTTATTGTAATGAATGCTCTTATTGAGGTTAATAATGTGATACCTCTCTTATTGGACTTGTGTTGAACTAGAAAATGAGGTAAATCTCCAGACATTCAGATATTTTGCAACATTGGACACTGATTAAGTGCGGACATTTTCTTGTGAATAAAAAAAGATGACGTCATCATTAAAATAATTCCACGTGAAGAAACAGAAAAAAACAAGACATTGATAATCAATAATTTTAGAAATTGTGTAATAATTTTGTTTTAGAAATCGGATGTTATAGAAAGAAAAGAAAGTAATATTTTTATTGTTCGTCGACGAGTTCGTCGTCATCGTGAATAATCCGATTACGGTAGATGAACGAATTGATTGCTTCCAAGTTATGGTAATGATCGTTCGTCTACTGACCGTTTCGTTCCATACAGGACCCACAACTTGTAATCGATTTTCATTTTGTTTACCAAGTAAAATACCGATTTATAAAACGAATAAGTATGATCTATTTTATCGAATTTTTCACAAGCTACAAAGTATGGTGGGTTACTATTGTTTAGTATTTATCTGATCTATATTCAACTGAAAATAACTGAATAATTGAGGGAGAATAACACGAGGACCTCGGCAGTGCAACTGGTTAACACCGGATCGGCCAACTGTGGCACCCGGGTTCAAATCCAAACTGAGGTTCAAATTTTTGTGATTGGCAGAACATCATGCGGATATGAATAAGTATATCATAAACAAAAATAATATTAATGCAAAAAAAAACATCTGAAAAACTAAGAGCATTTTTTTTCGCTTTGAACAGATGTAGCTCAATTAATAGTGATCTTTATTGATTGATCGTATCGATTTTTATTGATTTTGAAAAGCTTTTCTCTGCGAAAATCCTAAAATTGTTAACAATGAGTTACAGGACTTATAAATAAATGATACGATGAGGAATGCTGATTTTTTGAACGAATTCTATTGTGATATCGATTTTTTCGGAGGTAGTGAGAGTAACAAATGTTTGTGTGAACAAAAAAATACCTCCTGAAATGATGACACATAAACAATCGATTTTTTTTCCCTCACAAAAATTCTCTCTCTATTCTTTTGGATTGTAAATATTTACGAATACGACAGGTAAACAACAACAACAACAAATCAAATTCAAGAATAACAGTTTATTGGCCTAATTAAGCGGCTTTTGCATAAAAATACCAGTGTTTCCTCATAGAGTTACAACGAAAAACATTATTGATCTTTGAAATCGAGGGAAAAAAAGTGTCATGAAGAAGTTTGAGAACGAAATGAACTGGAATCGGACAGATACGAAACGAAACGAAACGACACAAAGAACTCCACCGATTGATCTGATCAAATCGAACAAAAAAAATCACCTCATGTTGTTTTGTTTATTGTTTTCATTGGAAAAAAAACGTTGAGCACGAAATCGATAAGGACGACGGAGTTTTACTAGAAAGTGATAAAAATACATGAATAAATAAATGAATAGAATTAAAATAGGTCAACTTAAATTCAAAATGATATTTTGAATTGAGGGAAATTTCCTCATGAAAAAAATCTCGCGTTCGAGTTTACTTCTTGATAGAAGTGAATGAGCCTGTGATCTCAAACAAATCGTTTCCGATCGTACATTTTTGATCTACCTATTGCAAGAAAATCGCAAAATCTAAACGTCATATCATTTTTTCAAGCTTGAATGATAGTAAATTGATAGAAGATTCTGTATTCTATTAGATTACCGTGGGAAAATAATTCGAAAAAATAAACGGAAAAGCTCGAAACGATCAATATCGATCGAAAAAGTTTTTCTGAGCGGTTCACTTAAGAACTTTCATCATTTCTATATGGAAATGAAGGAAAAAAGAGTTGCAGATGTTATTATGAGAAAAGTTTAAAAAAAATTCTAAAAACGACAAAAAGGAAATGATTGATATAAGGAAGTGAGCGGGATGAACGAAGGCCAGTTCGCGATGGAGATGACGGTGAAGGTCGTGCTTGTCATCCAGTAGATTTGAGGGCTTGATGGAAAACTTGGCAACTCTCAGCGTTGTTTTGAGGTTTCTTTCAAGTTTTTTTTTTCAAAGAATCCTCACATCATGAGATCACTATCACATTAAATTTTACCAATGAAATTCATTGCGTGATTTCTCTTAATCATTTTCTTCCCTCACTAAAAACACTCTCTAGAAACAGTATGTGAAAGCTTAAAACTCTCTTGACAATGACATTGAGCAGAAGTATTTGAGGAGTAACACTATGAGATTTGAGTATGCTCGAGGGAATAACCATTATTTCAGAATTCTTGAAAACTCCGATTTTTTCGGAGATCAGAATACAGTAAGCATTAGAGGGCAATTCTTAACTCCAGTTATTAATAACTAACTCATAGTCAAATTTATGCGGCACAGTAACACATATGAGGTCACAAGTTTGACTGTTCAAACCGAGTCAAATGGATTATTATTTTCGAGTTGCTAGCCTACCTCAGCAATTATTTTATAAACTAAAAAACAAAAGATACGTCTGAGGAGAGATTGAAGAAAGTATGTATCTAATCACACCGTAAAACGACTAGTCACACAGATTGCCATCATGGAATCGTTAATGGATTGACTCATTGAGTTCTTTTAATATTGTCGATTTACCTCATTTATCATAAAATTAGACATATTTTAATATTCATATCTAACTACAAATCAATCAGTTGAAACCTCTAAGGCAAATTTTTCCACAAGTTCGAAATCACTCGTAATACCGGGATCAAGCTTGTATGTTTCCTTTCTATTGTAAGCTTTTCCCTCAATGATCAAAAAATAAACAAATGAAAGCAAGAAAAAATCCTCAAAATTTGTATATATATTTGCTTTTGGTCCATTAAGGGTAATAACGTGATACCTCTCTTTACAAGAAGTGTTTTTTTTTTTGATTTCACTTAATGACAACCTCACAAAAATATGAATTGTGGTAAAGTATAGTTACTCATCTATTATAAGGTTGGGTTTCTTTCCTGTTGATTCTTGATAAACCTCCTTACCGTATCCTATGTACTCTATATCCTGTAACTCAAAAAATTCCTCAGTGATTTGAGTAATAAACATATAGGCGATCAAAAAACAATGCGCATTCACGAAATAAAAGAGAATTGCAGAAAGAGGAAAAATGAAGCGGCTGGTGTTATGATTCAATAGAAATCGGTATACTAGCACAATATTAGCAATTTAAGTAAATGCATTTCAAAAAGTCTGAGAGTATTTTAAAATGAGGTGTGATTGAGGTAAACTGGAAGTGATTTAACAAAAACGTATGAAGATGTATTCAAACAGAATCACAGATTCGCATTTGTATAGACGGCAAGAATCACATTACAACGTAACGCGTCGTGAGAATGTCGTGACGATGTCGTGACAAACTCGATCATCACAACAGCACGTAAATACGATATTTTATTCCTTATAAATATGTTTAAATATTACTATAGTAGTTCAATCTTTAGTACGGAAACAAAAAGTGTTATGATATTCGGATTTCTTGAGATGAAAAAACAATCCGAACCTCAGAAATATCAAAATATGACTCAATTGAAAAGCCTTATTAATTAACTCATAATCAGATCATGAAGAAATTGAATGACTAAATATTGAGGGTTAGTTAATGCGTAGTATTCTCACACGAAACAATAAAAAGCATAATTGGTCGAGAAACAAAAAAACGATTTCTGAGTCATTTTTTCTGAGGAACACAAGGAAAATGAGTGACAAATGTAATTAGAATGACTACATTCTGTTTGAAAACTAATAAAAATGCTAATAAACTTGCAAAGATAAATAAAATGCAAAAGCTCACAAAGAAGAGCCGTCGACATTGATGGAACCAAAAAAAAAATCGCAGATGACACTAAACTCTCCAGCATAATGTAAACAATTCGTGATCATAACTGGTTTAGTCATGATTTGACAAGAAAATGAAAATATATGAAACTCATTACCTCACATCTCCTCAAATCCATCTAAAACACTTGGTATTGCTTAAGTACTAAGCGAAACTTAATGGAGATTCCCAGCTTTACTGATAAGGGTTGTTGTTTACTGAGAAGTCGGTCATTTTTTCCTCGAAAAACAACTTGTTAGTTTTAAGAAAAAAGAAAGAACAGCACTTTATCTGCCTCAAAATGCTGAGATTCCGAATGTTTTTGTTGACAAACATCGATGAGTCTTCCCATCAATCAACAATTTTTCTGGAATGGAAGATGAATCATCGATTTCGACCATTTAATTAGATGAGGTTAAATTTTGAGTACTATTGTGAAATTTTCCAATTTTTTGCATTAGTAAAATATTTGAGGTATTCCACACTCAAGGTAAGCACTG
Source organism: Dictyocaulus viviparus (assembly GCA_000816705.1). Lineage (NCBI taxonomy): Eukaryota > Metazoa > Nematoda > Chromadorea > Rhabditida > Metastrongylidae > Dictyocaulus > Dictyocaulus viviparus. The sequence continues at coordinate 32,268 of KN716231.1, read as the reverse complement.
TTAAAGATAAACGAAAATTTGGGCTTATTTTATAAGTTTTGGCGCTGACCAATCCATATTGCCCGAGGCATCTACGCATTCGTGCTCAAACGTGATATCGGTGGAGGTGATTGAGTGTGAGCCTAGTTTGCGCAATGACTTGAGTTACAAAATCAGTACTGTTTATCTTACGCAGAAGTCTCTATTACAAATTTATCGACTCCCGAGGGAAAGCATGCTTAAAAGAATTGTTCGGCCGCTAACCTCAAGCAGCACCTCTACCACTGCTTACGCTCCCATAAAGTAGTAATAAAATGTAATTGCTAAATATTTTCAAGTTTATTATATTACTGCAGATGACAATTATGAATTCTGAGATGGTAATAATACATTTTCCTCTTTAGAGAGCCAATAACGAATTCCACACAGTGTAACTCTCATTCAGTTACCAAATATGGAGGTTCGCGTCCTTTCCAAGGCCTACCAAACCCACCAGACCTCCGGTATCGACAAATTGGTACCACAATGAGATTCGTAGCGGTGACTTAGCAGAGAGTGGTTACCTCAAGTCAATGCTTAGAGCAGACCCGCACTCATACATCCTCACGGTATCACGTTGAACGCGGATAAGTGGGTGAATTACTCTGAAAATGATCAACGTCAAAAGCAACAAGGTTACAAATTGATTTATTATGTGATCTGTAGAATTTCAAAGATTTTGCTTAAACTTTAGAAAATACGCTTTTTCAAAACCAAACGTTCAACATGCAAAATTAAGGGAGAATCCTAGATTTCGATCAATAAAATATTGAAAACAAATAGCTTATGGAAAATAGTCAGTCAAATTTTATTATTTAATGATTTACGGAGGATAGTACTACAATTTCTTAGACAATCGGCAGAGGACAAACACTTCAATTGCATCACAAGCTGATTAGCGAGGAGAAATGAGGGCTTTATTAGTCTACGCCACTTTGCGCCGATTCTATTAGTATGTTATGCCTCGATTACCTTATTACAACATGTAAATTATGTATATATGGTTCATAATTGTGACTAAATGACTCATACTGAGGTTAGTGCAGTAAACTTTAGTGACTCTATGAGGTCTGCATAGCATAATTTTAGAGAATTTGTTACCTGCTAAGCATTTGACTATAAAAAAGCCTTCCACCTTTCAAATAAATCAATTCGATAGAAGTGAGGTTCACAAAGAAAGAATTTTTCCATCACCGCATTTTCCCTTATACTATAAGGAGTCCAATCGATTGTTTATGAAACGAATTCAAAATGCATATTTATATGACAATATAAAAAGAACATTTTTTTCCTATAAGCTTTCATTTTTATTACAGTATGCTATGGATTTTGATTATTTTTACTATGATCTACAATCGATTGAAATTTTCTCAGTACATGAGGGTATTTGCCCAATTTTTCTTATGTTTTCAATAAAAGTGGAGGTATTAGGTGAGGAAAAAAAGAGTTTGAGACAATACGAAACAGTAAAGACAAAAAAAGCAAAAAAAACTGTAGTATTAACAACTTCGTTACCTTCTATGTATTTTTTAAAATCCTTTTATAGCTTGTGACGAACAGCTCAATCGATATGGGAAAGAAACTTAGATGTACAGCTTTTATCGTATCGATCAGAGGTAAGAGGTAAAAAGGCACGTAGATCAACGTCAATTATTGGTGATGTTGACGATGAAATGAGCGGGACGGGACGTCGTCGTCTTCTGCGCTTGTCACTTCGAACTGAGGCTGACGAGAATCAAATGCTTGCCGATCGCGCGCGAAATTCAATCGTCTATCGACGATAATGCGAATGCACTTATAAAATTAGTAAACAGTTTTTCCTTTGCTGTTTAAAACAGCTACCATATGACGGACATTTAAGCTCCATCATTACAAGCTTAAGGTATCTTGTCTAGAAAAATATCTTCAATGGAAATCGTTACGGTAAAATGATCTACAATTAATATCACTTTTGAAAAGAATTCGATAAGAAAACAAAATTAAGTGACGTCACGATACGAGGACGTCTTCAAAGTAGAATGAATATTGATTTACAATTACGGCTAAGAATAATCCAGTTAAGTAAGGTCATCGTTGTTAGCTAGGCTGAAGAAAGCAGTAACAACGAAATGAAAAGCTTCTATAGTGAAGAGGGCTCTTGAAATTTCACATTCTTTACCTCATCATACCTCAATGATCGCATTATACAACTACACAAATGGTCCTAGACGGCTGTGAATAGAAAGAAATCTGAATGAATTGGATTGTGAAGAATCATACAAATAAAAGATATGTTTCGAAAAGTTTTTACAATGAGGACGAAAAAAATAACAACAGCCATAGCAGTTTTTTTAAGGGTGACCGAATCCTAAAAACTGAAGTGCAGCTGATTGCCTAGCTTCTTGAACGTCAATAAAATTTTAGAATAAGAGTGCATTTGATCTCTCTCAATCGATTGCTAAGACAATGATAATCTCGTAACCTACAAACTGATATAAGAGACTCAGAATGACTCGAACCGTATGGACTGGTACAGCACCACGATGTAGAAGAACAATGAGTTACCATAGTACTGCCGCAGCTCACAGATGGAAGATCAATTTAGTATATCCAATATTACAAGTACAGCCTGATAGAAAAAAATGACGTCATAGTTTTGTTCTTTGTTTCCTCCCGTCCACTAGGAAAATCACATTTATCGATCATTGGATCGTAGAAAATTACTATAGTTTTCTACTAGTACATGTGTAAAAACGATGTTTTGCTATATTCTACTAATGAAATGAATATGCGATAATTTGAATGAGCATTTTCAGAATACTCAATTACCTCATTCATATGCCCTCATAATAGATGCATTAGTTTGACATGTAATGAACAGACAGTCTGGTCGTGTCACGTTTAAATGGCCAAAATCTATTCCATAAAAGAATCCACAAAATTCCGACCTGTTTAAGGAGACGAACATAGTGGAGACGTAACGAGAACTGATTAGCTTGACATCTACCTCGTCAATTCTATAAGATCTCCTCCGTCTGTTTCCTCATTTCACGTCACATAAGAAACTTGATACGGGTTTTTACCCGTAGACGAATAAAGAATAAAGCTAGACTATCTTTGAAGAAAAACCAACAATATCCACAGTACTATTCTTAACGTTTTTTTGATAAAAGTTAGCAAACAAAAAACGAGGACTGTGTTGAGTGCTTAAAGGTCAAATAACTGTCAATAAGGCCCAATAATAGAGGTCAAATAAGTGAGGAATAGAATATAAAATTTGAAGAAAGCAATATTCACAAAGTAAAATAAATTCTAGGTGTAATCATTGTTATAATGGACAATATTTTCTTTTTTCAATATAAGAAGCTACTTTTTTAATTTTAGTATTGATTTTTCTCTTGAGGACGTAATGGAGGAGAGCAATCGTCAATACGAAAAGCTGTAGAACAACCAAGTAAGCTAAAAAAAAGAAGCTTGCGGAAAAGCTTATGCTATATTGGATGTTATTATGAATTTCCTTCATTTTCTTTGCTTTCCTTTCTTTTCGCTCCTTACAGTACGCAAGTAGATCAAAAAAAATAAGAAAAGTTTCAAAACTATTTCGAAAACAACTTAAATATCGGAACTACACTACTAGCACTTTTGGTATAACTTTTTCTGAGAAAAAAAACTCTCTTTCAAAAAAATTCGAGTGTTTGAATAAGCCAATGCACGCGTTTATTCAGAATATATTGATCCAAATGAAGTAGACCTCTTTCAACAATTTTTTTAAACTATTTAGTTACGATGAGGATGAGGATTGGAGTCATTCATTTCCTTGAGGGGACAGGTCACTCATTCCTTGTCTTAATATTATAGTAGAGGTGTTTTAATGAGTGAACTATACAATAACTTAAAAAGTTGTTAAGTCAGTGCTGGTTATTCTCCTAAAAATGATGCATATGAGGTCTTTGAGGGATGAAATTTGATGTTTAACTATGTCTGAAGAAGATCACCATAATCGACGACGATTGAGCGAGGTAAGACATATGGAAATATGTTGAGCATGCAATATCAACGGAGATGAGCTATCAGGATAAACAAGTAATTGAGCAAATAAGCCAGCATAAAAAAATCAATTTGACTACAATAAAATTTTTTCCAGACAATATCACACACAAGGTTTTCTAGACTCAAGTACACCCTCCAGGGGGAACAAGCCTTCCTTCCTTTCGAACTTGATTAATTCACACGAACATGGAGAGGTTAACAGTGTTAACTAGATAAAAAATAAACTCATTATGTAGATCAGACCGAATTGAATCCCCTCCATTTCTTGAGGAAGAGAAATACGAGGTACATCAGAAGGAGCATTCATTTTCAAGGGATCTGATGAAATAATAAAGTAATATGAACATTTTCAAGTTTTTCAAGTTTTCAACTACAAAATAGAGGAAATAAAAATGTATTTGACAAGAATAATCAATGTGAGGTAAAAAACCTCATTTGAAATTTGATGAATGGTTTAGGACCAATAAAATTACATCACAGATAATTTGAACTACAGTAAAGGAAGAGAGAAGAAATGAAAAACGTTTCGAACGTTTCACCAATATTCGTCGATGAAATTTCGTTAACACAAAGGCGACACAAACATTTTCAATCAATACAATCGATATGGATTGATCGCATCCTTCTTTAATATTTTCTCATCATATGACGTGTATTTTCTTCCCGTTGGCATGTTTTTCCTTATTATATTATTTGTATTATTATAATTGTACTCGAATAAAAATTAGATTACTAGATCAAAAATCAATGTGTATTTGATTATTCGTGTTGTCATCGATTTGCGTTCATGACGTCATCTGAATCTGAGTATAAACTATGACATGAGGTGAGCAAGATCTATAAAATTAGTTCTGCTTATGCTCCGGAATCAATCAGATGTCGAATCGTGTTTGTTGGATAGATATGACTTTAGGAGGGAAACTTGAGTCCACAGTTCAATAAACGTGACTATGCAAAACTTTCAACGATTAAGTTGCGCTCTACGTTCCCATAGAGTCGTTACAAGAATATTATCGTGTATTAAATATTCAAATTTACTATGTTACCGTTTGTTTTCGAAAAATTTCACCCACCAACCTCAAATGTTTTTCATTACACAGCTAAGCAAACGAACAAATCAAAAATGATGCGATCATGATAAGAAAAATCCTCACAAAAACACTACCTCATTTGAGTGCAAACATAACGGAACTGTCTCAATTCTATTCTAGAATCTTTCAGATTTGAACCAGAACGGAAAAATCCAAAAATTTATTACGACAGTAAACGAGTTCTCCTAATTTGATCATTCCGTTCCGAAGTTTCGTTGATGATCAAAAACTCGCATTCTTTCTATGACGTCTATCGATCCATCACCTACATGTCTATTGACTATCGATTACCTTGAATAGGTTTTTTGAACCTCTTCAACCTCTTTCGTCAAAAAGCCATGGTTGAAAACCCAATTTCGTTCATCTATGTCTCCATCGGTTTTGTCCTATGTGCATTCCTGAGATAACCTTGTTCAAGTGTTCTCATGATTTTTGCCACAGGCAGTCACCAGCCACTATGGATCAGAACAATGTGCCTACTTGTTACCTTATTTCATCAAGACGTTAGCGATTTCTGATACATTAACTCTTGGCTAGGTTTCCATATCAAGATGAAAATGCGAGGTACACCATTCAGCCACGTAGAGGCGATGAACCATCTTGGAGGCACATATATGTTATTCCCGTAGAGCGCCATTATTATTCAGTTTCATAGGAAGCTCTTTTCACATAGAATAACGCAGTGCTAATTTCCATCAATACCATTATAACTCTTTGTCGCAATCTACTTCTTAGGCTAGACTGGGAATGAATTAGCCTCAATGCAAATCTCTTCTCCATTAACTTCAAAAACTCCTTATGCATAGAAACGGTTAACGCTTCTACCCCACCTCCTTCTTTGCTATAAGTTGATAGAAGTCATTATATTCATAATATTCTCTAATGATAAAATTCGCTCAGATTCCTCTTAGTTAACACGAAGTTTGCTTTCTTTTGTTTGCTTGTGTTTCTCAGCCACGTACCTCTAAGCTACTGAATATTCTAGATTATTTAGATCGAAGAATTTCCCCCGTATTTCATTGTATTCAGAGACAGATAAGCCAGGCCTGGACCACGTGTTGGTTGACAGTGCTGCAGCGCTAGAGGAGACCAGCTAACAGTTCTCTTCTAGACTCATACGAGTACCTCTATTGTTCCAGTGTCGTTGAATTGTTTTCAATATCAACTGGGAAGACTAATACTTCTAAGCTAGTGTAAATTAGCCTCAGAGAGTTAGTAAACGGACTATGCATTTTATCAAGTCTGAGGCCAATAATGAAGTCTAATGTGATTAGTACACCGATATATTTACTTATTTCACCTTATTTTTGCCTTATTTAATATATATCTACTTTGATTTTTGTATATAAACTTTTCAAACCTATTTGTTACTTCTGTCTTTCTCTTAAAGTTACCATTGCAATAGAAATATTGAAGAAATGACAAGGACTTCCTCCAAGGATCTCATTGCCATTAGCTAATTCGTTACGTTTCTTAATTAACTATGATGAAACATTTGATATGAGAATCAATATTCAAATCTTACCTCAATAGATGACGTAGAGAATAAAACGAGAGTTCGACATATGTCCGCTCTTTAGGAATACTTTATCTCCAATATCAATAATGATTTATTTTAAATACGGATCAATAGGAAATCAATGATTATTTCCTTGAAAGTAGGAAAACATCGATATTAAACTAGGAATGAAATCAATTACTGTAATGAATGAAACAACTACAACTATTGATCTATAGAACAATCAACATCTTCATTCATGAAAGAAAATAAATAGAAGTAGTCATCTTAGTTTCATAGCAATACACGTATTATAGCAGTGATGGGAAGACTTGTTGACAAATAAACATTTGTCGAGATGTCAAAAATCGGATATCGAGAGTGAAAACCTTAAGGGAGTGCAAGTGTTTTCCATTCGTTGAAGTTATAAGTTCAATGTCATTTCATTTCTTTTCTCGACAAACAGGAGTTTGAGTAGCAATGTGCTAGAGAAAACAAAAGAATAGCTTCTGCAATTGCTAGTACAATATAAAAATAACAAGTAAAAAAGAAAAAGAAGCAATCATTGATTATATCGCTCTGAAAGAAATCTTTGAACATCAGACAAAAACGACCTCATCGCAAACAACCGAAATACTCGCTCACTTTCAGCGGATATTCTTGTAAAACACGATATTTTCTTACGTTATATACCTGAAACATCAATAAGATAAAAATACATTAGAGAGTGATCAATAAATGTAAGAAGCTGCGATTAAGTAGCAACATAGAAAATTAACGAAATCGGTTTCGTTTTGTTTCAGTTAAAAGTGAGAAGCATTTGTCCTCATAATCAGTAAACAGATTGAACTCTAGTAGCTCCTCATTTCGACGCTTGTTCTATTCCTTTTGATATGAAGTATAAAGAAACTTACTTTGACAGTGTTACGTTTAGTATACATTAACATCGTATTACCACCACTGTAAATTATTCCAAGTAAATCTCTTGGAAGTTTTGGGAAGTATCTGGAAACGAAATTGCTACCGACATCTTTTTGTTCAAATTATCAGCAGAAGTTAGTTGCAGAAGATGGAACCTAATCCGGGACTTGAACATGCATGATAGTATGAAATAGAGCGAAGAATTGAGTGATAGTGGAGCGAGGATCTTGGTAGTGCAGTTACTAAGTACAACAGATCAGATATCTGTAGATGCGGGTTAGACCCGCCTGAGGTTCCAAGTTTTGCTACTAACTAAGCATCATTAAGGATGTAAGAACATCATTATACATTATCAAAGCTGTAGCAAACAGATAAAAATACTTTGAAAGATAATCAATGAGCCTGAAAATATGAATATAAACAAAATACCTTTTTGTTAGACCGGAAAAAGTAGCCATATTCCAATAGGCATCGTAGATGACGAATTTGTTGTCCTAAAGACATTTTGATTCACGAAATTTTAAGGAATTTCATGTGAATAAAATGAAGCGACAACTATAAATTATTAATCCCATCGTTATGAATACACTCGAAATAGGACAGAATGGTAGGAGGGGCTGTAGTGACACACAGGTTTTAATCATTGTAGGAACGTTCGAGTTTACCCAAAAAAAAACCGAACCAAACCAAATCATATCGGGAATCGATAATTCGGTGCTAGAATAATGTAACTTGTGAGCAGAACTGACTTGAAAAAATACAGACTTTCTCAAGGCAATGCACAATCATATAGAAACTTCTCCAAGACATCAACCGGAAGATAAATTACATCAACATTATCTCCAATGTGTGAAGAATCTATCATCATCATCATCATCTTCTTATCACACAATTCAAAAGAAATATGATATTCCTGAATCCTATTACGAAACTATTCTTACCGATAGAAGTATCTGATTGCCATCCATCCACTCAAAAGCGGTTTGAGGTGTTATTGTAATATTTTGAGGTAATTCCTGTGGTGTATTATGACGTGCTAGCTGAAAAATAAAGCACTATATATATATATATATATATTTGAAAAGATGAATGGTAAACTATTATATACAAAAAGAAAAAGAAGGATAAGATTACTAAACTAGCATGGAAATTAAGTGGAGGATAAGTGAAAAGTGATGATGTTATTTTGCGTACATTGTGACAAGTAGAAATTACAGTTGTAAATCATTAATAGGGATATGAAAAATCTTAAATTTTTTTCCCCACAATAACACGGAATTCAAAAAATTTTTATAGCAACGATGTTTGGTGTAACGAATTTCTGACTAGATCATAAAATGTTGTCGACTGTATTGGTCTATACGTAAATAAAAAAATATCATGGCAGCGTTTAAAGTCGAGGCAGTATGAGTTTTAAAGCGTGTACTGCTTTTGCACCGTGATAATTAAAACTAGCATGAAATCGTTCGTGTTTTCTGCTCCAACGGAATCGATAGGCAGTACGGTGGCTGATCAGAGTTGTGACTCCGGATCTTGAGTTAGTTAAAGCTGCAGAAACAAATCGTGGACCATCGGGAAAAAGCTCGGTTATTAAATACGAGGCCTAAAAATCGTTCAATAAAACTTGGTAAAATGGATTGGTAAAAAAAGTCTGTCTATTATTGAATTTCGATTTTAAAGTAAAAGCTCAGTACGAGAATAAACAACAACACAGAGGCTATTTTTATTCTTACAGGTAAGATATCTTAAAATCTAACTCTTAAGACCCTCATTATTTAATATGACTTTAGAGAGCAGTCAAAATACTATACCAAAAAGTAGTGCGTAAACGTGTTGTGCACTTGCAGACAAAAAAAATTCTAGCAGATAAAAACTTATTGAAAAGATAGTTCTTATTGAAAATTTAATACCTTCTGTGGAAGATCGTTGTCGTACCACATTTGATAGACCCGTTCTCCAGCAAAAGCATAAGTACGTCCATTGTATCCTATGTCATCAATTGTTTTCAACACAGTTAACGATTTCAAGTTTCTTAACCGAATTAATGAACTTTGTTTTAATAAACCAATATTTCTTTCGAACGTTTTTCTATAACCAAATAAGATAATATAAGATTTGGTGTTCATTGATCTCTGTCGCACAATGCGCTTCCATATTCGTGTTCAACGTGATATCGCGTAGGTAATTTAGCTGAATGCAAGCCTCATCTATACAGTGGTTTGAGTTGACCACTCTTCACTAAGCCAGCACTGTTTATATTAACCAGATTTCTCTGAATCCACAGACTCCGGTGTGATGGTGGGCTTGGTAATCATGGACGGCGGCTGAGAACCAGATTCGGGTCTGTGTATCACGGTGGCACCTATCATCCTTGCATCATGTGCTTCATCTTTGGGTTACTTAGCCTATTCAATATAACTACTATAACCAGTGCATTCAGTTAGAAGATTACGGTACTCGACTTTCATATCAAATATGATACAGAGTACAACGATGAATAACTGGTAATTTTGTGTCCGAATAAACAGATATATTTGTATATTGAGGAATTTAAATATTTTCATTGAAAGCTGGAAAACTGATAGGAATTACAAATGATAGTGCGTTTACGACGAATCGAACACATGTTCTTTTGTGCACTCATGATAGAGTTGCTATATCAATTTGATAACGCAATTAAAAAGGACGTTTTTTTATATACCTCAACAGTTAAGTGTTTATTAGAGTTACTTATTATTAGAGCTTCTGTGCTATTCATTTGCTTGAAACTATTGATTGTGAGTAAATAATGGAAACAAAATTACTTTCTGATTTACAATAAATCACGGTAGACTAGAATGTATTCGATTCCGAAAGATTAGTTGAAAATGGAAGCTTTCGGAGCATAATTTATAGCATACAACATAGAGTATTAATCACACCTCTGGTAATCGCATCGAATTTCTCAGGACAAACGTCAACAGGTAATGTCACGGCTGGTCGGACTACTTTCTTTGTCGTCGTTGGATTTTGACGTCGAACAACATCAGTGATCCGCCATGGTGCCAAAGATAATTCGCGTTTTGTCTTTCGTGCTGAACAATGACTCCTATAAATTCTTATGAATAAGAAATTATTATTAATTCAAAAACTCGTTATCCAATTCGTAAATGATAAGACGATAGCTGAACTTTAATCTTTCCGTTATCAATCTGTTATCTAATCCCTCTATTTAATTGGATACCGTAAAAACATTGACGTATAAGCACGAAATGTACACAGCTTATTTTGTTGTAGTTAATAAATAATAAATGGTACATAAATAAATAGTCTTTCAACCTCTACTTAGCGAGCGTATTCTCCTATGTCGCGTCGGATTCTGCCCACTATTTCTGGATGACGCTGCTTTTTCGTCAAAGACAAGTCGCGGAAGATTCGGAGGCAGCCGATTCCCTCGAGAATCTTCCACGAATGCTGAGTCCTAGAGAAAAAACTGAGAATTGTTTCCTCACTGATTCACTTATCCATTAGCTTCAAATGGAGAAACGGTGATGTCAGAATAGACTTAGGCTGATGAAGCTTTGATAGACAAAATGTGACATTCATTATCAATGAAAGATGAATTCATTGAGGCTTATGGAAAAAATAAGTGCAAGAAGTGACAGAATTTCTATCAAATGAATTCCAAATAGTAGCGTAAACACTTCGTGATATGGAAATCATTATTGATTCCGGGATGCAGCTGGTAGATGTATTATGAATTAATATCAATAATAATTGGAAATGAAAACGGAGCGTGAAAACTCACGTCTAACTTCAAAGCATTCTGGTTAACCTCGGAATTTTTCTTGACTATCAGACTCGTTACGCCACATAAAATACACAGTATGAAAGGTTCCTTCATCCTGAACCATAGCTAATTTTGATGTCTCAGCTTCTTGCTATAAGTACGAACTACGAAATAGCATCACTATGAGAAGTAGCAATGATTGGAAGGGAAACGTGGGATAGAAATTCCTTAAGGCAACGACATTAAGAGCAAGCTGGGAAAAAATCTGTCACACAGAAGGTTTGTGTAAGGGAAAAATGTTTAAGCAAACGATTTTGTGAGACATACAACTAATGCGAGAAGCGAAGATGAGGAAAACTGAAGAATCATCGAAGAATGGAGTGACGGAGGGAGAATAAATATTGATGTTATCTAAGAAATACTGACAATTGTTAGAAATCTTTTATCGATATTGCAGCAATACGAATCTTCAATAAGTTCTTTATTATGTATTGTTAATAATTTTCAATAAATTTAAAAAAGTATAGTAAACTAAATTTTGCTGAATATAGCAGGTCAACCGCTTCTGTGCACAGCACTATGACGTCATCAAGATATATAAAGTAGGACAAAGAAAGACTTTGAACGTAATAGCCAGAGTACTTTTTCAAAAACTCTCCTCTATGATTTAAATTCTTCGCTGATTTTTGACAATGTTTCTGAATTAGCATGTAAGCCAAATTGCTATTAAGTGCCTCGTCCTCATTAACGGAGTTAGATTTTCTAACTGGTTTAGTAGTAAAATTTTCTCATAATAACAACAATAACTAAGTCTGAGTAATAACAATAATAACAACACAAGAGAGATCATAAATATTCTATGCCAATACAAGGAAAAAGACGTTTAAACTAAACAAAAACTTCAAGTCAGGACTGAGATTGTATTTCGGCATACAAGTTGCCCATAAATATCGCTGAAGGCCTAAATAGAACGGATAGGGAGGAAAAAATTGATTAGTTTCTACCTCAAAAGCCTCTATTTTGACGAATCAGTGCTTAATATGATGAATTACAGGTGATAATTAAAGTGAGGTAGAAGTGACCAAAAAGCAGTACTCCAATTTGAAAATTTTGTCCTTATTTTGTTTATCTGAAGCTTTTCGATCCTGTTTGCAGAACAACAAATGTCGTAGAACAAGTAAAAAGCTCAATTTGTAAAGCAAGGTGAAACCTGTCTATTTTGCTTGCATGGCTCGGAAAAAAAAACTGAATCACAATGAATTTGAAACGGGGAAAAAACTTTTATGTAAATATGATTAAGGAACATTCCAGAGGAACCTTGCTGTAAAGTATAAATAGTAGGTGTATAATGAGCAGATCATCATGGAACATATTAGTTTGGAAAAGCTAATATACTGATTGCACAGTTTGATCAACTACATTTTCTTAGAAATCGTGACGTTATGTGATCTGAACTATTAGATGTAAGTCGATGTGAATAAGGTCGCATTAAGATAAGAGGATGTATCGAAAACAAACGGCAAAAGCCGATGGAGTTGAATGTTGTTCGATTCGAGCCGGAAATATGAAAGATGTTTAAGTACACGTCGTTTCTTTACGAAAATCAAAACTGTCGGATGTAAAATGTCGCCGTGACGAAGCAATAGTTAGACATTCATATCATTTATAACACACCATATATTAACTTACATCAACAAGTAGATCACAATGATCTTAAATGAAATCCGTCACATTCGAAGTTAACCATTGTGATTACTGATTTACGCGGTCGTTGTGATTGAACTCAGTCGCTACATTTATATGCTAATAATAATGAGTCAAGAAAGACTCACAACGGTTGAAATCGTACCTATAGAAATTGTCGAGAACGTTACGTTTCAGGTGACAAGATCAATAAGTGGTTTCAGAAACAATACAATCATGAATACCGTTGTCAAATGAAGAATATATGACTTATTGGACAAAGATTGTGAGTTCAATTTACGAAATATCTAACCGAAATCGTTAACGTGAACGGATGACCAATGTGGATTTTTTGCTTAACTAAGCGACAACTTGTCTGATAGACTTCCTTGGTCGTTGTTTATAAGATGGTTAATGCTCTTCTACTGAACACAGTGAGCATCGATAAGATAGAGCATCGTTTGTTGCGAACAGAAGATACGAAGAGATTAATGAGGAAAAAAACACTTGTTATCATTACTATCGGCGTTACTGTAAACGGTTTGGACGTTCCTATCGATGATAGCACATGTCATCGTGAATCGCGAACACATTGTAAAACATCTCACCCGAAGCAAGCAACGAAACGAAAGAATACTGCGGCTCTTGCATGACAGCCTATTAAGACCAGCAACAATTTTTACAAGCACTGATGGAGAAATAATAGTGAGTTGAATTGCTATTGAAGCCTCTTTTTCTAATGAATAGAAATTTAACATAATAACGATTATGTGCTACTGAACCTGAAGCCGACTTCAATGAATTCCGAAGAAACGTTCACCAACATTCTATGACATTTTTCTATCAAAATCAATTCATGCACAATTTCCGAAACTGCACTTAACTGGAAGACTGAGCACCAAACTTTACACAAATAGGATTATTAGCACTTATATAATTTATACTCACTTGATGCAGTACTGGTATTCATATCCATCAAGTTCTGTAGTCTACCTCAACAGGATTATAATACGAACTCATTGTTCACTGACTATATAGAATGCTGCACTTGGTGAGTTCCACCTCTAGTTCTTCAACATGACAATTGAGTTTTTGGATACAGATTTAAATGGCAATGTAGAGAAACCTAGAGATCAACAATTATTACAGATATTAGGGAGCAATAGGACTCAAATTATTAATTGCGACAAATAAATAGATACGGAGTGAATCACGCTAATGGAAATGATACTTTTTAAAAACCTTTTCCTCATCCTCACACCTTTCTCACTTATCACGTGAACTTAAAAATACCATCGACAGATTTTGCAAGCACTATCGATAGGATAAGAAGATCCCCACATCACTCCATTTCGAAGAAGAAGCTCTACACGTACTTTACAAAGATGTACTTCCTATAGAACCTCATTTTCCTTCCTGTCTATCCTTAAGTCACCGTCTATCTAACACTCTTGAAATTTTAAAATATACAAGCAGATACACCACTGAAATACGTATTCGTTGGAAATCAGATATTTAAAAATCGTTTCGTCTCCTGTAAACTAGGCAAATCTAAGGCTGTTTTTATTTTTAAGCACATAATTTGTTGATGTGTTTAAAAATCATTTGTAAGCAATCTAAATCTTTTCCTTTGATTCAAAATAGACTTTTATTTGAAACCAATGAGGAACAATACTACTGAGCCATAATAATGACGACATCAAGAAATACTTCATATCTACGGATCTAGTGAGTACTATACAGATGCCATAAACAATAGCATAGAAGAAATTCAATTCTACCAGTAGTGAGACATTTTTCCACGGCGATATAACATCTCTTACAATCTCCGGAGAAAATCCCGGAAAATCCTTCGACAACGAAATCCCTTTTAGCGATTGAGGCAAATAAATTAGCAACGCAACCACAAAAAACAATAGGACGACGTCGACAACAAATTTGACTTATGCGGAACACCAACACGTCGCTTCGCAACACATCAATTGACCTTTGGAGTTCATTCCCTTTGGGATGCACCTACGCATTCGTCTTCGACGTGGTACTGCGTAGATGGTCGAGAACTATGCTTTCTGTTTGTACTCTATACAACAGCTTTTGCGTTACACTTCCCTTTTCGGTTAGCTATTAACTGCATCAACCTCAGTTTCTTGTTCTCTCTTAAATCTTTCAAAATTTTCATACGTGCATTCGATGACGTTCGAAGATATAGCAAACGTTTTTGTCAGAGCTGATAAAGTCTTCGTTGTATAAACCCTCACGAAAAATTTCTACTGAGGTACGACTGCGCTCATCTGTTGTATTGAAGTTTACTGAGGGAAATATATTACTCAAATAGCTCAAAAGCTATGCTTACCATTAAATAATCAAACGAAAAAATACAACAATGAAGATAGACGACAAAATATTATGATGAGTTGGGTAGAAAAATAATGATTATCGATCAAATCGTTTTTCTACATTTAAGCTTATGTGAGAGTCCGTTACGACACGTTCAATTTGGTTATTACTTGTTTATTTATTATTTACAACGTGATATTTAATCGAATAAAATTTAGTGCTTCACATGAAAAATTCCGAATATAGTCAGTATGTATGAAAATTAAATGGTCCCACATTTGACCTGCACGATTATGACATGAGCGTTTCGAATAATTTAGAAAGAAAAATTAGCTTATCTCGAGTAGAACGAGGGAGAATATCAATCACATATTGATGAGGATGGCAAAGGAGGTGCTAGAGGTATGGAACATATCGTTGAATTTTGTTTGCGAAACTACTAACTCATCGTAGTAATAGCTTTTCTGTATGTTGTATCTTACAAAACATACTATTAATTGGGTGCGAAAATAATTGCGGTAATTTACGATCCTAACTCATTATAAACCGCAAATATTTTTGCACCAACCTAAGATTATTGACACAAACTTTGTTGAAGATATCAGAAATCCGCAATGAGGAATCCTCACCATGTTGGTCTAATATATCTTAAAAATTGGTGATAAAATAAAAAATTTCAGTCTGATCATATCAGAAGAGTTGTCCAATAATTGATGTGTTCATGAAAACAAACCGTTAATGAAATTCACGAAAAGTTATTTACAAGGTAAATAAAACGTTAAAAAGTTACGTTGATTTTGTCAGTAATATAAACATAGTGCTTATTTATTTCAAGAAGAAGAACACCACTTTCTTTGTAGAGAATACTCTGCCGAGCATTCTCTACTTTATCACCCAAATCACGTGCAGGAGAAAGTCATATTATGTGTCGTATGGATGTCTGGCCGCTAAGTCATACGCCAATGGCCCAATTCACAAGGGTTCACAAGTATTTCAACATCTACGCTCCGCCCACTCCTGCATCCCCTATATAAGCAGCCGCAGCAAACATATCTAATCCTCTCCTTACTCATCACCTCCAACGTAATCCCCTTTCATCTTTACTATTGAAGTGACTGTCGCAATGTCATTACATTACAACTCTCATACAATTTCTATCATTCTCACCTTCTGTGTTTGATAGTTAATCATTATCTGATTGTATAATCACATCCTTATTAATCCTATTATGTATGTTCTTGATTCATCGTTATTGTAGTCGTAGCGTAGTATATTTGTGTATTGTGTAAATAAAGGTTTAATTACCCAAGTTTGAGGTGAAACAACCCAAGTTTGGTGCAAACCTAACGGCTACCGATCTACGAACCCTACTGAACACTCACCTACAACTGGTGCATCGGCCGGGTCCGTTCACTACATTCTTATTTAGGAACGACATTATCGATTTTCTCGCCTATTTGGTCAAAGATCATTCAACGGTGAGGACAGTAGTAATCGAATATGTTTGTTGTTTGTTTTGATCTTCGAAAAAACATTGTTTCTTTGATGAATACCGAGAATCCGGATGTTGACTAATTTCTAAAATTAATTTTTCTACATGATCTATTGATTTTTATAGCTAAACCACTCTTTGTATTGTTGTAGAACAAAAATGAGGAAAAATCGATGTTATCGATTTGATAAGCATTAAGTAACAAAGAGTAATAGCAAATAGCGAATTTAATCAAGCGCTATTAGTATTACCTGCTCGAGAACTCCGTGAGAGTCATGAAACGTAAGGAAATAATAGACTTATCTTGGAAGGTGTATAGCCAGCCCACTGGTTAGAGATGCTGCGATATTTACAAAGAGTTTGACTAGCTCAGCTTTTCCTTCTAAGTCGACTGTGCTCACACGCTTCTGTTACAATTGGTGAATTGGTCGTTCTGTAACGTAGCCGTTCTTCATTTCACTAACTTTCTGTTAGATTTTACTACTTTCTTCTTGCTATAGTCCCAATCTGATTTGTTTATTAAACAAAGAAATCTCATTAACGAGTGATCTTTATTTGTATGGAAATGATTTCGTCACTCACTGGAGTGAACGATCAAAGATGTTATTGATCAGATTTAATTCTTATTTTTGATTTAAGAAAATGGTCAATATTAAAACGTTTAAAACTTTTAATAAGAACTGAACAACTCATCCTTATCGATCGGTTACAGAAATGTTATCGATTTTACTTATGATTATTGAAAAACACAGTATTCTTTAATACAATCCATTTCAACTGTGCAAATGGAAAAAGTCTTTCAAAGAGTTCACAAGATAATGAAGGAAAACAATTAGATTCTAGCCTCATTACGTAATCTTATTTCTCTTAATTTATTCAGCAACAGAACTATAAATAAGAATTTTCTGAACGGTCATATTTTAAGGGATATTTCGTTACAAAGCGAAACCACATAATGTCGCATTATTCATAGAGCTACTAGCGATTATATTCTTTAATGTTTTCATTTATATGCCAGAAGAAAAAAATAAACTGGCACAATGACAAGAATCATAAAATATCAAGTTAACGCAAAAATTATTGCGGTTTTTGCAATGTTAAAATGGCTAATCTACCGCAATAATTTTTGCACTAACTTAGCATGATATGAATCATGCCATACGTCTGACAAGCTGTTTAGCTACATTCTATATCATATGATTTCAAAATATATTAAGTACGCTTGTTCATTCGTCGTTATATGATCAACGTCGTGTGCAACGACTATTTATTGATTGTATCAGAAGTTCAGCTACTTGACAAAATGGTGTGTTCAAGATGTAACAACACTAGATGATGTTGACTTATCATAAGAACATCAGAACGAATACACACCGTTACGCTTAGATGATGTAATGTACGCTGCGCTAAAGTATAAACAAAACGGGAAGAGTGCTTAAACACAAAAATTGATCTTTGTTAACTTAAATAACATAAAAATTCCAATATGCATATGGAACTTTATTGACAAAGCATACTAGAATGGTGCAAAAATTATTGCGGTCTATGCGATGTTGAACAAATTAAACTGCCGTGGATTACCTTTGCATCATTTTGTATCTACATAGAATTCCGATCAAAAACTACTATTTCATAGCCAACAATGACAAAAATATTCAAATTCTACTATTCTATTGTTAATGATCTTAATCATTTTTGAGGTATCAGTGTAGAATGATGAGTAAAGAAAATATTGAGGAAAATGATCAAATGTCATCTAATTACTCGGAAGCTTTTAACGTTATCCGTATAATTTACTTATTTATAAGGCATTATTTTACAAACACACCAATTGGATATGTTTGTATTAGAACATG
>KN716231.1:0-10635 GCA_000816705.1 Dictyocaulus viviparus | reverse complement strand
AAAAATTATCTTATTATCTTATGATCAGATAAAATCCGAGCCTCAATGAACGAGCTGACTACGTTCATCTTATGCGCGATGTCAGTACAAATGTCTCAATTCCTTGAGCATCAATGGCTTCGAGATGGATTTCAATAAAATCGAGGATTCAGTATTTTCGTGTACCACAAGAAGCACTGGACAAGAAATAATCGAGATAGAAATAAAGGAAAGCGGCCTTGAGGTAGTATCGAGAAGGAAACGTTATGAAAGGAAAGAAAAACGAAGTTTGAAAGGAATGCACATTAGAATACGAAAACGTCACCAAAAAAATTTTATGGAACTCATAACGAGATAAACTGTCTGAGGTAATTGCTTTTGTTACAATTGATAGAAAGAGTAAAAATCAAAATTTGATTTAACTTTTATTATTGCTTGATGGATGATTTCAAAATGTGCTAAGTGATAAGTCCTGATCGATGTACTATTTGGAACCATGAAGCTGACGTAATTTGCGTAACCTTCTGGTTAACATTGAGTCATAATGACTCTTCTAGAAGCTCGGAAACGTAGGATTACTGCAGACTTAAGCATAGTAGCTATAGCACGCAGAAGAAAATCAGACAAAAAGACATATTGACGACGATGGCACGAAATCTGTGAAGGATCGTTATGGAGCACATCATCACCATTTCTCCTTAAGATAAGCTAAATTTTTGTTGTTGATCAATCGCTAATGGATACGCCTACGCAATCGTGTTCAACGTTATATCGTGATGGTGACTGAATACTACTTTGATCTATAAATTAACGTGACTTAACAGCTCTATATTGAATAGGTGTTGTTTATCTTTCTCAGATTATTCTGGTACCAGCTTACCAATGCCAGAAGAATGACAGTCTCGATATGCCTGAATACGTTCGCGAACCAACGCATATTGATTCGTTCCTTCGTATCACTTTGATATCTCCTACCGTTGCGCTACAAGTTCTCTAGCTAGTCCTACATAATCTTATCAGTCAAATAGTTAAGAAAATTACTTGAAATATGATTGAATGGAGGTAGCTCATCTAGAATATGTCAACCCTTTGAGTGTTTCCTATCAAGAGTTCAAGAAAATTGGTACGGTTGGCTCTTATTTTTGAAACCATTGAATCTACGAAAAAAAAAAGCATCTGCTTGTTCTGTAACTGATTGCGTTTCGTTGTTCTTATAACGACCCTTTTAAGAGAGTAACCATTATCAGTTTATATCATCTTTTTTTTCCGTTTATAAAATAAAATACTAAAACGTTATCAAATTACTGCAACGGACTACCGTATCTTGCTATTAGTTGAAGATCAATTACAGTTTACGTGCAGCTACCTCGCAGCCTACTACCTCACAGTGTGGACCTAGGCCTCCATAATTTTCTCCATAATTATGCTTAAGTACGAATTCTAGTACAATTATACTTTTGACAATCAAATCGATTATTTGATTTGATAGCTAAAAACCTTTTTCCTCATATTCCCTGCATTTTTTGAATTTCAATCAACACTGATGACTTCAATTTAGTAAGAACGGGTCGCATTGGAAGTGAGGGCGAAAAACATGAATAGAATGGTATTCTCATCGAGGTAGATTTGTACCTAAGTCTTATTTTACGCGACAAACTCTAGATCTTTGGCTGTTCAAAGTTTCGACGAAAAAGACACTGGCGAGTTAGGATTAGTGAGGAGTTATACTAAATCCTAAAAGCATCTGACCGAATAAAAAATTCAGAAAGTGCAATATCATAATTTTTATGGTCACACTACATTTATGTGCTAATGTTTAAAAAAAAAAGAAGCTTTAAGCATAATGCAAAAACTAAGTTAGGCTTCTAGGAAAAAAAGCCATTCATCAGTGTAAATTTGCATACAGCTTTATGTTTGGAGCTTTTTTTTCTGATAATACGATTTATTCATAGAAGAAGAAGGAGGAATAAGAAGAAGGAAAGAGACGACGGGATGATTGAATGATCCTTTTGTTAGAATTCCACTTCTAATATTATCGGTAGAAAAATTTTACAAACAAATTATTATGTGAATAAGTTGAGGATCGTAATGTTAGCGCAATACCGTATCGATTAGGACAAGAAGAGTCAGCTATGAAGAGAACGAAGAGGAAATAAAATGATTACAGTTATAGGCGGTGCTTTATTGATTACAATGGTATTTTATCGACATATAAAATCTTTCTAGAAATCCTGAACGTCTTAGCTGTTTGTACGATAAAAAATCAATAAGGCCAAATTACACGGCGAAAGAATTGTGTAATTACGAATGTTGTTCACTACCGTAATCGTCGGCATATAAGGTTTGACAACGAGAAGTTCCTTTTAAACCTGAAACAACAGAACATCACATATAACAACTGACTATAGTGAAGATATGTCTCGAATGAATATTGATTAATCAAACCGATCAATAACTGATGAGACGCTATAGCAAATTGATATTAGAATGATATTACTTGAGATATTACTTGAGAAAAAGCTCGACTTATCAGAAATTTTTTATAATATTAGAATATGAATGTATGCCTTAACCTCATTTTTCCCTTCCCAGGAATTTCTAAGTAGTGAAAGAATATTGACTAATTTTTCATATTATGTTAATTTATTGTGTTTACATCACAAATAACTATGTTTACACATAGCTCTTTACAGAAAATTAAATATGTTTATTTATCTATCGAATCCTGATATGAAAAGTTCATAGAATATTTTTTTCGGATGCTTTCGATGATGAGAAAGATCGAATTCGAAGATTGAGGTTGACGAAAAAAAAATTTACGTCATTGAAAATGATTAGCTAAAAAGAATCTCACTATTTATATTATGAAATTAATCTGGAAAGAATCATCAACTCATCCTCATTTTTCCATCGTAATTTCGAAAAAGAAATTGTATCGTGAGTTCAAATATCCTTCCAAGCTTACTGAGTAACAAAAGATTTTAGGCGAATAGGTTTGTGAAGTTGAATTCCTATGAGTACTAAATCAGTTAAGAAATTGGCTTCATGTCAAACGAAAATTGAAAGCTGAGGTTTATTGCTAAATACTTTTTGAGTGAATGTTTATAGTATGAGTTTTGCATTCCTCAAATATTTGCAAAATGAAAAGCATCAGAACGAAAGCTGTAAAAGAATATGACAAATCGCCTATGAAAATGTCACTATGTTAAACGTCGTTGATAAATCGAGGAAAAAAACTATGAAAGTGAGGAAACAGATGGTCAGAAGTGTTCTCGTAATACAAAATAATTCATTATGTAAATATATTTACATGGGGAGGTTAGTCAGTAGATGTTGTAGTCATATCAAACTGATTTTATAATTTTGTGTTCAACTAATCAGTATCTGATTATAAGAGAGTAAACGTTGAGGTTGACACTGACGCAGTTGTATACATCTGAGCGTTCGCGTTAAGGTAGCATCGTTGAGGTAACTAAGTGATATGGGAGTCAGTATAGTGACAAGAGGTAAGCAATCTTAATCAAATCGACATCTACTTTTAAAATTTCTTTCGTTATCTATTAGTGAGCACCAATTATGCTCTCACTCATCTGCACAATTCTTATTCTGTTGAATGCAGAAATCCTCCAGCATTAGTTGAAATCAAATCGACTTTTCCTCAATTTTAAGGTCAATATTAGTCGAAAAATGATACAACTACTATGGTTTCTACTAACACTCATGCTTATCACATTTTAGAAGATTATCCTGTAATTCTTCTTCGTATTTCGTCATTTAAAATGATTCAATTGTTATTTGTTTTAGGAATTCAACTAATCAACATTATGATCATCAAAAATGTTCCGAACTTCTGGAAATAATTAGGTTACCTAACAAAAAATTTGATACGGTAACCTATAAGGTAGTTTTAGTGTATAACTTTTCTCTCCTGCAGGTGCTGCGTCAGTGCGCTGAAGAGGTAATTATCCGAAGAAGTCATATTAGGGGTATAAGATAGAAGTGATGATGCGTTACATTTCCCTCAAAATTTGGTGAGTCGAGATCACAGCGTGAAGCTGAGCGTTATTCCGAAGAAAGACGATACTGAGGCCTCTTGAAGACTTCTCCGCCGTGTCGTATACCAACTTTCGCAGTTTCTTCACATTTACGTTGGGAGTAAATGTTTATTTCTAGCAGAACAGCTTCTTAATAGCATTCGGAAAGCCTAGAGCATAAACTATTGAGCATGAGACTCAAGGTTTGGTTGAACCGACGGCTCGTCATCGTGACATAGACGGTACGGATCAATAGAGCTGTTCTCCTAGTAGATCTGCGGCTCATCTCTAGTGATGGTTCACTTGATAATAATTTGCTCGTATGGTTACAGCAAAAAGCTTCCACAGATCGTTACGCCGGCATTTTGAACATGGTCGGTCAACGCATGAGGATGTCCATCAGACCCCACTTCGTGGCGTTGTTTTATTTATGTGGCGAGAGATGGCGTCACGACCGAACCCAAATGCCTGCTCCAAATCTTTGGTACTAGCACCTAAAAGTAATTCCAGTGTTTCAAGTTGAGCTTATTCTTCTAGGATAACTGGAAGGCTATGGTGAGGTTAGTAGATCGTATCCATTTCGTGAAAATGATGAACTGGAATGGCTCACAGCCTAGTCATTAAAAGTGACTGGCACAAACACACTGCCATTTTTTTCGGCCATGTTCCTTATACTATTATTTGATTTGATATATTTCTGAACACAATTGAACGTAACTTCTGCTGATCCATTTTGATCCTTAGTTAATTAATTCGCTGCCGCTCTTGTCCTTTTGAGTCTCCTGAATACTGTTACTGGAACATTCTCCGACATATCACAGCTTTTTGGCAATAACCCGGTTTCAAACAAGAAAAAAAAACTGGATGAAGAAATATTACATGAAAAATTATCTTAAAATGAATATTTTTGTGGTATCGCAATATTTACAGTGAGTTACAAAGGTAATACCTCATTTTCAATTATTTAGAATCATTGCTGATTTATAATCACAATTCTTAAGCAGAATTCTTGAAAATTTCTCCAATGATATATAGATATTCGCCTCCAACCGAATATTTTTTAATTTGCTCATACCTCTTATGATGCTGAATGAGTCCCATAGCTTTTCATATGCAGAAGGATTCGGATACTTTAATGAGTCTAATGAATCATATGAGTATTAGGCATCAAGCAAGAGGCAATCTTTCCAATACTATAATTCTTCTTTTGCTTAATATTGATCGATTATAGATAGTAGAATTGATCTATGTACTTGAAAAACTGGTGCTAAATCTAATTGGTTTCGCTCACGTTTCGTTTTTTCTAGACTAAAACAATCAACTATACTTTTTTATCATTGTAAAACTTTGTATTTAAACAAAAGGTGATAATCCGATACCAGATGTTGTCCTGTTCAAGTTGTTGTAAACAAAATATCACTCTAATGTTCACAGAAAAAGAATTAGAACACCATCATCTAGTAGTGAGGTAACGCTTATTTACATTGATGTTTATTAGGACAAGAGTTAGCCCTGCATAATTTATCGTCGTGAGATGCACCACGTCTACGCTATCCTCGTGAGACGAGCCACGTCTTTGTTTAACTTCTCATGATATCGGAGATGTTATTAAATGCTAGTGGTCTATACAATGACTTGTGATCATTGGTTTTTGTCAACTCAGCGCTGTTCATACTCCCAGATTACTCTGAAATTAATCCGCAGACTTCTCCTGAGAAAGGAAAGGCAATGTTTACTTGAAATGGATTTGAACCTCGGAATCACTGTGGCGCCTCGTACCACTCTACTCACACCTTTATTAAAGCCATCTTATAATGACCATTTCACTGCGTCATATAATTGCTATGGAGGGAAGTGTAGGAGTGATAATCGATTACCGTCTTTTATCTCCTCTATTTCAGTAACTGTTGCAATCCTCTATCGTATGTAATTCTCCATAATGATTGTTAATTTAAAAAACAGCCAGAAGAAAATTTATGACTGTTTTACTACATTCCTCGTGACGTCATACAAAACCACGTAGGAATTCTACTCTATGAAAGATTTCAAAATTTTTTCGGTAGCCTGGGAAGCTGTTGATTAGCTGTAATGTAAGAGGTAATAGTCTCACCACTTCATGAAAGATTTCAAAATTTTTTCGGTAGCCTGAGAAGCTGTTGATTAGCTGTAATGTAAGAGGTAATAGTCTCATGGAAGCTTCTATGGAGGTTCAGGATGTTTCGTAACAAATTTGAGCACTCAGCCTTCAAGGCACTTCTCAGAAAGTCTCTTAATATTGGAATGATAATTTTGAGGATGTTATTGAGAATTTCAGAGGCTCGAAGACTGATCGATTGACAAAAATTTGCGAGCTTTTAATAGATCCTAAGAATAAATGTGAGGGTTTTGAGTGAAACTCAATCAACTGATTAAAGAATTCTTTAATAATTTAAAGATAGACTTGTTTATATTTTGTTATATTAGGTTGAGTTATAAGCTTTGTACGTTGACAATTCTAAAAGACGTTAGTATGTGGGTGTGCTTGTACGTGCTTGTTTCGTATCCTGCAATCATATAACGAATTATCATCTACTAGTGATGAGGTATACACTCACACCCACGAATATGTTCATTCACCTACTTATTAACAGACCGTTAATTATTAGCGGATCAAATTATACTTAACGGTATTATTACAATACAATTATGTAATAATGTAAATGATTCTCACCATAGAACTTATCACTTGCATTGAATTCAATGCATGCCCTTAAGGTCATTAGCATAAGCCGCAAGCTTAAGAATAGAATCCCCAATAGACTAAAGAAAATTGTTGATAAAACGAATAGTATGGAATACGGCTGGCCAAGAAGTAATTGAGACTACTTAAAAGTTGCAATAAGGATTACGAGTTACAAAATTCGGGATTTGCAGTTTTTAGTGATTCAAACGAGACCGTTAGGTCGCTTTCCTAATGAGGTAAAAAATTTTTTTGAGTTATTGACTAGCATACTAGAGCCTGTCATTGTCACTAAATGCACTCATCAAACTCATCAATTGAAAGATATAATATTTGTAGCCTCATACCAATAGTGAAATGAGGTGTTTGAAAAAATCTCAATATGTTATTTGGCTAGGGTGTGAAAGAAAAAAAAACTTGAAAAAGGACGAAATAATTTAGGTGATTGGTACTTAACTCAGCTCATGAATTGTCCAATTGATTCATTGGTTGAGGTAAATGAGTGACAGGAAATATTTTAAACAAGTGCATACATGAGGCGTAACCAAAATTCATGATCGTTATGCAACAAAGTAATTTATACCATTTGTAACAAATAAGAATAGCTGAGTGAGGTATCGATTTTTTTCCTCGCAAAAATGGATTACGGTATGAATAATTACGAATGTAATTTCAAAAGGATAAGTGAGCGTGCCGATTGTTCTGACGGGCGTTCACAAATCAGAATTTCTATCAAATCGTAAACAGCCGTTCAAATTGATAAGCGCTTTCAAGACGATTAGTTACAGCAGAAGTTACGAATTCCATCAATACGTTCTGGAAAATCGATATCGATTTTTGTAATTTCGACTAGAACGGTATCAAATCCGCAGCCACGTCCCTTTAATTTGATTGAGAGTCAATAAACAAAATATTAGCTGGCTAAATCGAATTTGCATAAAATTACTTTTTATTTTTCCATTAACGATGTAGGATTAGATTTTTTTCCCACCAAGACGTTGAAATTCCTTAACGTGAGAATATTTGAAGCAGCGGAGAACGATAAAATCTCACCTGATGCAACAATGACCTGAAGCGGTGGAAGATTAGCTCTCCTCATTTGAAACAATCACTCGAATATTCAAGTGATAATAGAACCCTTATAATTAGAGTTTTTAAATTCTTTAAGTTCCAATTGACCTCCTTAACCATTGTATTTGCACTCTAATGATCTACATAGGTATTGATTGTTTTGTAACAAAAGAAGTGAAAAATACAGCTCAACATCGTTATCAATCAATAAATCTCAGTAATGATTCTATTCTTTTGCTAGTTATAGTAGGAAACGATGGTTTTGGATGTCGATTTCAACGCTGTTGAGTTAGTCACAAATCGCGGAGCCTCAACCCGGATTCGAGTCCACATATTCTAGAATGTTGTAATAAACTCATCAGCTTGGAGCATTAAGAATCAGTTCTGTCGTCAATGAGGTTGAGTGGATCGCTTTAAATAAGGGTTATTTTTTCAAAGTGAAAACCTATGCAAAAAATTTGACCTACAAATTGCCTTCATAATATTCTCGCTACTTACAAATACATTCGAAATTTTGTAAGTAATTTTGTTCGAGTCGATACCTGACAAAATCGATAATCAGTTGTTTTATTTATGAGCGAAAGTTCAGTAGGACTTTAATAGAACTATTCCAATGCTAAAAAACAATTTTTATTTTGTTTTGATTTTAATTTTTATAGAATAATTGTGGTCAAACATTTAATGACTATTTGAAAAATATGAGGAAAAAAAACTGATCTTATAAAAAATCGTTGAAAACTCTGTGGACTCACTTGAAGGCGGCCATCAGAAAGAACCTCTGATAAATCATCAGATATTTTATTAAATTTCGGATTTCATTGAACAACTCTTCTCATATTCGTAATGATGTAGAGTTAGTCGCAACACCACGAACCTCAGGCGGAACTCGAACCTGTACCTCCGTTCCGGTAATGATTATCGATTTGAATTCTTCATAGATTAACGAATAAAGCATGCAATAAGCTTTCTCACAAATCATATTCACTTCAATTTCTTAACAAATCTAAGCGTTTTAACAATTCTGACGGTAAGAAAAATACTACAAAAAATAAAAAATACTACTAAAAATTGATTGACAGACGATAATTTGTAAAACCATTCGCAAACGAATTGTCGGAAACCTCCAAATAAAGTAGATCAGTAGATCAAATTTCACAAAGGATTAATTTTTTCAACACTAAAACTTATTAAATGTTTCGTAATAAAATAAACAATTATTTAAGTAAAATATATTTAAGCTTATTGTATCGGTGATTGTTTTGGAAGAACTTCACTTGTGTTTTGTTGGTGTTTATTTGTTTACGATTATGTAAATTTATCAACAGAATTTTTTTTTACGCAATAAAATTTATCGATTAATTATACGGTGATCATTATAGTACTTGTTTTTTTACACATATAAAAAGTACTTCCACAATTTTCATTAGAGCGATAACTAACAATAATTCTGTAGATCAAAGATTCAGGACCACTTTGAAACTGATCTATCGTCTTTGCTTAATTGAGAACTCAAAGTCACAGAACTCAACGATTATGAGATTTTACCTCATTTTTGTGATTATCAAGCTTAATAATATTATTATTTCTCCGATTTCATATCCAAAATAGAAGTCGACTTAATGAAAACAACACGGTGATTTTTCTTCGAGTTTAATTGCTCCGTTTGAAAAGCTGACGATGGCATGAAGCTAAGAGGACTAACAAACGCCTTCACAGTTTGTTTTGAGTGATTCTGTTTACAAATTCGCATGTTTTATTTGCTAAGAGGCTTCATTGAGGCTGTCAATGTATGCTTTCCATTAAAAACGTAAGTTGCCTACAAAACGAGTCATTTTCATGGATTTGTAACTCCAATGCTTACTAAAAACACTCGCAGATGCGACTGATTTTCTAGCTCAACAATGACATGTGGGATGAATTTTTCTAGGTGTTATTCTGTTGGTGAATAAGTGGTAAACAAATAAATATCAACAACAACAACAAATAATGCGTTATATCAATGTTGAAGTGTATCGTAATGATTAATGAGAGAGAGTTGCTTATCACAAGAATTTTATTTGATTAAATTCTTAAGGTAAATATTTATTCAGGATTCAAGAAGGCGATCGAATCGTTCAGTTATCATTCATCGTAAAGAAATACGGAACCAGACAGATCAGCTTAAAAGTTGAAGTTGTTCTTCAATCAACCAACAGATGTATAATACCACAGATTTGTCCTCATCGTCACATCGTGAGGGTGATTGAATGACGGACTAAATTTCCCACAGACTTGAAGTGGTCACACTTTCAAAAGTTGTCAGCACAGTTTTTCCAGATTGGTCTTGTTACAATATTACCAGATCCGGTGAAAGGAGAAATTAGTTGTCCTGGGGGCGGATTTGAACCGTCTGAAATTGTCTGCTACCCTGTCTCCCACCACTACTCCACGGCATTCCTCATCGAGTGCTATCGGAGCCTATTTGAGATTGACAAAATGCTCAGCATTGCTTTCAGCATAAAGCTAGCTTAATTTTTATGCCGTCTTAATTCATTCAATATTTGTTTATGTTATTTGAAAGTTTTCATTCATTGACGATGATATAGTGATATCAAAAATAAATAAATAATTACCGTTGTTGTTGTTGTTGTTTATTTTCCTCTTTATTCAGCTTCGATCAATGAAGAAATCTTTCTCAACTAATTAGTTGACGTTATTTTAAGTTATTTGTTACGCCTCAATAATAAAGTTGTTGTAAATAGACAACAAAATAACAATGTTTCATAACTAACAATCTGCTTTACTTTTTGGAAATTTGGAATCATTTCTGAATAATTTATTAAATTCAACTCA
>KN716230.1:364486-384100 GCA_000816705.1 Dictyocaulus viviparus | reverse complement strand
TTTTCACTTTCACTATTCGTGATCTATATGTAGATTTTGTCACTTCACTCCTTTCACGTTTCGACACCTTTAATTTGGCTCTGGTATTTGACCAGCCATTTCAAACTCGAAACCCTTTACACTTTTGTTCAGGAGCCGTTTTCGATATCAAGGAGCTAAGATTTGTTTTTCCCACCGTTTTTTGCATTTGTTACCCGTTGTTAGCTTGTAGAGCCTTCCCATGAAAGCATACCCATGGGTGGCTTGCCAATCTATTCCAGAATAAGAAGAGGCCTATTTATTGAGAAAAGCTCGTGACCACTTTTCGTGCACTTCCTAATCGTTCGATTTCAGGCGTTCGCTTATAATTCATATGATCATCCATCTTCGACGTGCGAAATGTAGTTTTTGATCTGCGACTTGCACTCACACGAGGTCGCATCTCGTACCGTCGCGATTGAACGATTTTAGTGCTTTTAAAGAAAGACATCCATGGAATAATACCTATCGTTCTCAAAATGCATATTGAAGATATTAAAGATTTTTTATTCAACTAGAACTAATATTTTTCAAATTACTATATGTTGTATCACCAATTTGTAATGTTGGAAGCCTCTCATAAATTTACATTTTAAAATTGTTGTTTTATGTAAGACTTGTAAATAAAAACTGCATGAAATTGAGAGCACCTCATTCAGTGATGCAATTTCTATCAAGTACTATTCAGTACTAAAGAAAAACTCAGAACCGACCTCATATGAGCGCTACTCCAACTTGAATTTTTTCTATTCAACCATTTTAATGCACCATGGCTAAAACCGTTTCCGTACGAGTTGTATGCATGATAGACAAGACTGTTACATTCGATTTTACAATCCTGACATTGTGGCATATAGAAGTAATCAGTACCTGAATGTAATTATAACTAGAACAATCTACTCGCAATGGACAGCATGAATTGGACTCAATGCAATCGGCTTTAACTCAGTTCTGTCTGTTTGTCATTAACATAATGATTGGTTAGGCTTCTATTAACCGCTCAATTGTAGGTAAGTTAAGCATCCCATCCTTCATGGAAATGGTAAATTGGTACCAACTCTTACTTAGTAAGAGGCCAATTATTTTAAGTCACTCTAGAGACCACCCAGATTGATACACGACGTTATCATGAAGGCTACTAGCTGCATACTTCTTCCTAGTTTACTTTGTAGCTTCTTATGTTCTCCATCGTGTTTTTTTTTACATGCACAATATAATCGATCTAATCATAGTTAACATTACTGGCAATGGCAAGGATAGAAGTCATCTAGTACTATTTTGGAGCTAAGCTTCAGAATGATGTTCTAGTTGCCATCACACCAAGGTCAGGAAGTGTTTCTGAGTAGCGAGTATGTCATTCACATCGTGCAGTTCAACACGAGATCTGTTATGTTGAAGGAGTTTGCTAGTCTTCTTATCATATTGATGCCTAGTTAAGAGAGAGGAAACCTCTCTCATAGATTAGCATATAAGAGGTTACAAGGTGCAATAGCTTTTGGATGAATGAAAGTTTGTGAGAGCCTGCTGTGATGGATTAGGTACGGCTGTCAACAGGCTGCTCTTCAGACACCAAGGATTACAAGGCTCAACCAGTCAAACTCTGAGATAGAAAAGTTCTTACGGAACGTAAGGGATATTCAAAATTCATCTAAACATAATTTATCTCATTCAATTTATCGTTAGTAAATAAATAAATTAACATTACCGTTTATATGTGTACGAATATGTTGATCGATACATTGAAACGTTTGATACGGTGTACACATTGGGAATGCTGAAATATCGATCGTTCATCTAGCAATCGATAATTGATAATGAATATGGAAAGTACATTGACTTCTAAATAAAAAAATCTCTCTGATTGACAAATAGCGGTCATAATAAAGGTAAATCTATGAATAACGAAAAAAAATCAATACGTTTATATATCTCACATTTGTCAATATTGTAAGTAAATGGACTACAACCACATCGATCGTAAAAGTATTGTGCCTGAATATTGATCGATTATTGAAAAATCTAAATAATTCATATTGAAGAGATTTTTAAAAAACAATCATAAGTGCACCACAATCTGACCGAGATCTACTCAATGGAGATCAAAACCACGAACGCCTTCATTCAATAGTGGTTATCGATTCTAACGCCATTTGATAAAAATTCGTTTTGAATGTACGTTTTTCTTTTTTCTCTGCTTCATAACTATCAATGAAATATTTGAGTGCAAGTACTTCATTTACTGAGTCAAAATGACCATTCTTTTATCAACTCAGAACTGGTGGTCTTAATTAGATTATTCGCACTCCTAGAGGCAAGGATTGCTTTGCTTAGGGGCATATCTGAATATGCAACATCATTGTGCTTCATCATCTACTATTCTGCTACACGTCTTCTGTCGATCAACTGAAACCACGTATTTTATAACAATTTGATTTTAAACAGCTTTTTCTGGTTCCTTATCAGATTGATGTGGTCGTTTCTCAGAAAATCCATAGGTGCTTTCGTTTTTTATGTTTTCCTAAAATTGCGAAATCTGACGAATCATTTCGAAAATTTCAAGAAGAGCTTCATAGAAGAAGTATGCTTCATTCCAGTGCTTTTTTTGAATGAGGTTAGTGCTCTTCATATTGATTAAGCTGAGATCAAACTCTTAAGGAATCTGTAATCAATTACGTGATCAATCAAATTATGTGAATAGTTGTTTCTTTGAAAATTGTTCCGATTAGTTCAATTTGATTGTATGACGTCATATTTTCTCATATACCTCGTTTAATCTTCCCGGATACTCTACCTGTCTTCTGAATTTTTCAATGAAAAGAAAAGATGACTTGAAAAAATCGACTATCTGTTTATAATGTGGTGCGAGTGTGTTAAAAAAATATATGTTTATTTTCCAAATATAACATTCAACAAATATTTCTTGAGTTCTTCCTTCCTTTTTTAGCTTTATTGAGTTTGATATGACTTCAATAGAACTCAAGATATTGTATTGAGTGAAATTTGATTAGACTTTTAAGCTCATTTGTTAGAAAAGTAGACAAGATACGCAACTATTTACGTTTTTTTTTCATTTTTTGAGAGGTAACCTACATAGAAGATTAATGAGAATGAAAACATTGATTTTTGAGAGAAGATCAATAGCACAGCAATAACTATCCTTGTAACCTTCCTCTTTTTCCTCAGGGATTTTGAGATCTGTTCTATATCGTACCTTACAAAGTGAGTCACAATTCACTGATGAATAAGGCAAAGTGGTATTGAAACTTGTTGGCCATTCATCACTGCAATTTCCCCAGTTGTCTGACGACAGCAGTACGTACTGAAAAAAAACATTACTCTTAAAAAGAATTTATGGTGATTTTTGTTGACTTCAAGATTTCGTTTTGTGGTTCTCGTGAGGAATGGCAGAGAGGCATTCATTAATCGATTTAAACATGAGGATGTTTCTTCCACTTTTTGGTGGATTATATATAGTTTTTTTTTCTGTAGTTGGTTTTCTTTTCTACCAAATAGTTTACCTTCTCAACGTGGCTGGGAAGTGTTTCTAGGTTTTCCATTTCGATTTGGAAACTTAGTCAAGTACAAACTTATGAGGAACCGCCACCGTCTTGATGGAATCAAATCATAAGGAGGCACTCTTTCCTATCCATAAAGGGAGCTGATTGCCTGTGGTGAAGACCATATGAACGCCAGAGCAGGACTATTTCAAGAATCCAGGAAATCAAAGCTAAAACTTCGGCCTCAGTACCCTGAACCTGGACTCTGCCGTCTTTGACGTTAAGCGGTAAGATCACCTGTGAGAGGAGGTCAAATCATGGGTCAGATGTCACATCAGAAATGAATCTAACAAAAACGCCTATCGCTGTGCTACAAGAGCAAAAAAACCGAGGTGAGACAACTGAAAGAAGACACTTGTTATCTATGGCCAGAAGGTCCCCACACGAAACGTCGACGGCATCGGCTTTGTCGTACACCCTTTCGTTGTCCTTTTCGTTGACTCTTATGAAATTTGATCACCTCGTTTAGCCATACTTCGTCTTCAACCACGGCGTTATGAGAAAGCCAGTATCATCAATTGCTATTCACCAACTGGTGCAGCAGATGAGGACGAATGACGAATTCACTTTAAACGAACTGAAGTAGCCGTTATGTTCGGCATAGATGATATATTTTACTATGAAATATTTCACTCATACCATATTCGTAGAAATTGCCGAGTAGACACGAGTACCAGGTGAGACACTGATACCTTCCGAGACCAAGTATGGTATCGTATCCGGAGCGTGAACGTAGTATCGATAACCATTCTCAAATGTATTCGAAAAAATCGGATCGACATCATCTGAATGAGGAAATCCTATCAGTAATATGAAAATCGTTCACTGTAAGCTTCTATCTAGTTGAAATCTACTTAATTACGTATTTCTTTCATACATATATACTTTTTATGTGCTCATTATTCTTTTAAGAATTTAAACAACATTTGTTCTGACAAGCTGTTAAGTGAGCACGAATGAGTTAAATTCTTACCTTCATTACCGTCAAATTGTTCTTCCATATGAGCATCGAGGATTATCTGAAGTCTGAAATCGATCGTTTTACAATAATTTCATAGAAGTTGATCATTGTGATTGTGTTGAGGTTACGGGCAATGTGTTTTTGTAATGACTCTTCTTCAACGTTTTCATTACTGAATGCGTTTATATAGAATAACTGTTCAGTAGTTGACATAATTTAAATGACAACCATGTGTGTGGGATTCTAATGATTCTGAATCGCTCACAAATCGATCCGATTTCTGTATCATCACCAACCCCGCGTTCACACCGGCTACTGTCTGCTTTTGCATCCATTCTCGAGCTTTTCTCATATTCAAAGAATGACATTTCCCAAGATTTGTTAGAATTGGTTCCATATATTTACAGCAATCAAATTGACGTCCTCCAAATGAACACAGCTTCATCGCTTCTGTACAACTGAACCTGTAAATAACAAGGACTTGTAAACAGATCAATATCAGTCAATACAAACATTGGTAATTACGGGGTGCTGTTGTGTAGATCATTAAAAAGAGAATCAAAGAAATATAAACCAGGTAAAGTTCATGATTAAAAACTCCGAACATACTGTAGAGCAGACAGGTACTGTACAACTACTGTAGGACTCATGTTTAAAAGAAAGTGATTTTGTTTCATTTAATGCCGCTTGAAGAACAATGCCGTCAATTGCCTCAATTAATGCCTCAATGGTTTCTTTTTATAACGAAAATATGTTAGCGAAAAAGATGAGGAAAATCAAAGACCTAGCGAAGAATATTTTGCTCTAAATGATACATTTAGACATTTTTTTGTAATTTATGGGTGAAAAATCTCTTTTTCTAAATCTTTTTGCTGGAGTTTAAATTGTTTTTTTTTCTTCTTTTTGAATCATTGACTTTCAGAATTGTAAATATTTACACAAATAATCGATATGATTGTAAAACTTGTCAATTTAGTATTACGGTATTTGCCTCATCGTACTCTTGATATAACGGATAAAATGCTTTCCAACGAATCAAAAATGACGTAGGTTTTCAAACACTCATTGAGTTTATAGAAAATCGTTTATCAATTTTGTTATTATGAGTTAACGATTTTATCGCATTATTGGAGGAATTCAGAGGGTGAGAGATAGAGAGAGAGGAAGAGGGAGAAAGAGAGTGATTGAGAGAAAAAAAGAAACGAAAAAAAAAACAATAACGAGATAAGAATAAATAAACATTATCAGTAACATACCCTGCCTCATAAAAAAATCCATCAATAGTGAAATTAGGGTACTGTTTTTGATAAAGCTGTAACGCTCTGTCTCCTGTAATTATTAAAATTTCATTGACAATACTCAGATCATATAACTCATTTTGAGACAATATACTATTGAGTCAAATCGATTAGTTTTGAGTTGAATGTTTGAAAACTGGCACATTGCCAATAATCGCTAATCACAACGTTTACATTCAAAATCAAGACTGATAGTGACGTGATCAATTCGTCAGTAGATCATATGATGAACATCGAGAACAAAAACACTGTAAACAACATACCTACATGTAACTCAGCTCTATCAACGTTACCGTATAACGCCTCAGTATCCATTAGTGATTCCATCAAATAATCAAGCAATTGATCGGTGAAATCTTTCGTGGCATTTAGCTCTACAATGAAAAAAAAGTCATATTACTCAGGCAAGATCTTCTCCTCATCAACTTTCAGAGAAATGATCAACAAGAAATTCATGGTGTTGAACAGAATACGTGGTCGAATTATCAACGATGGGGAGCAACGATCAGTGATGGGAAATAGTTGAGTTATTTTAAAATGAAATTTCTATATAGACAAAGACCGATTCAAGCAGTATTTTAAATAAAGTGAAATACAACTCAATTAGACCTCTCACCTCAGTCCTCACCAGTTATTTTGCTCTAATTCCTATTTTAGCAGAATTTCTCTCAAGAAATCAAGTGTTGACAGCTTTATGAAGCAATTTTGCATTTATTAGATAACTATCATTAATAAAAATACGAAATAGTATTGATTAAATTTATATTTATTTATTTATTTTTTTAATATTACTTTTTACGACTAGAAGTTTTTTTTCTTCTCACAGTTCAAATTTTCTACCCGTAATGATGTTAACTGAGTTAGTCGCATAGCTTGGAACCTCAGGTGGGATCGAGTGTCAAAGAATAGAATAGAGTACCGTTTGAGGCTCTGAGTTTTACGATTAACTACCTCATCATCATTACAGATATGAGAACATCATTATACCTTAACATAATTGATAGAAAATAAAAATACTATAAAATTTAATACATTAAACTCACTTTTTATATAGGATTTCTTTATTGGATTAAAATTACACAGTGTTATCATTGGAAAATCCATGCCATTTTCACTAATCAAAAAAGAAACCTAAAAATACAAAGAATTTACATTGTATTGATAAGTAAGCTGACAATTATGAAGCATCTTTCTAAGTGATGACGATAGTGCAGTTGGTAGCACATCAAATTGGAAATCTACTGGATTCAAGTTCGAGTCCATACTGATTTATTCAGTTTTCTAACTAACATCGCTACAGTAGAATTAGCTAGTAGTTTTAAAATATTGTTTTCATTTTTGTCAATGAAAATTTCAATTGAATAGAAACGTAATAACGACAATAATCACTGAGGTTATGTGTAGCGATTTTGAGTTCACTATGAGGATATCGAGTCTTCTGCTTAACTCAGCAATCGTAAAACATTAAATTTACGATATTATTATAAATTTTGTCAATATTAACATGAGTTGTGATTATTTTATCAATTCAGTTAAGCTTTGAATTTACTTGTGAAACTGTTGGACTGCTTCCATACATCGATAGAAGTGCTGCTACTTGATAGACTAATAGAATTCCAGAAAGAAGCATCATTAAAGTCCAGAAATGTGTTGAAAATCGTTTGCCTTGACAGATACGCTTTGGACCGTGCATTGTTGTTGTTTCTAGAAAAATAAACAACGATAAACAAATGTTGATGTTTATCTCTATTTTGATCTAAATTATTTCTTCATATCATCCTGCTTGATTTTGTCCTTGGTTGTTGAACTTTCTTTCTTCTTCATTCGTATAAAATAAATATAATTTATTTTTTTTGTAATATCTAAACGGCTGTCGATAAACAGAAAGTAATCAGGGAATAGAATTTGTTTACTTAACTTCTTGTCAACATGTAACAGATCAACGCTATCGTATACCGCAATACCTCATATACTCATCCATAACCTCAATCAATTTAGCATTTTCATCTATAACCTCAATAAATTTAGCATTTTCATTATAACGCAACTAAGTTTTAAGTATTATTATCATTAAGTTATTCTGATCTTGAATGGTTTAGTAATTAGTTACCAAATAACTATATAGTCTTATATTGGCCAATGTCACAAAATTAGATGTACCTCCTTTATAGAAATACCTTTAAAACTGAGTTCAACTTCCTCATTCGTTGTTTGGTATGCAAACGTTCTCCACTATTGATTTAAAATATGATTCTATATGGATTGAATAGATTATTTGAATAACTATCATTAAGGCTTATAAGTGAAACACTCTAGAAACTCTTCAGTATGCAGAGATTAACTCAGCTGTTTTTAGCTCTAATAAAAGTTGTCGTCAATAATCAACTTCATACATCTGATCGTTATCGATTGTTTTCGTTATCGATTCGTATCGATTAAACTGGCTTACGTGAAAAGTGCTTTGTTTCACGACTGATCGAACCGATTCCTTCGATTTCTTTAATACGTCGAAGATGTTCTGCTGGTATATGAAGAATAATTTGTGATGCACGTTGTTTAAATCCCATTCGTCGATGATTCATTGAACTATAACAAGAAAAAAAACACCTATGTGGATTACGGTAGTGGTGTAGAATTTCATGTCGATCAATGTTCACAATTAAAAAAAAACGGGCCATTCAAAATCTGTCACATACCGTTCGTTTTCAAAGTATTCGCTACAAGCGGTGAACGTCACCTGAAACAAAATACGTTCGGATTTCTATTGATTTTTCTATAGGTCAAAAAATTTCAGCTACAAAAATGATCTACAGGTTTTAATTCTATTCATTTTAATTTCCATCTTTGGCCTTTCTCACTAACATCACTCCTTCTTATGAGTCAAATTTTTTGTGTCACATTCAATATTGATTGAAAATAGATGTAGAATTATGTTTTGAAGTTTATTTACATAATAATTAAGCACATCTTACAAAATGTTAATGATATAGGAATAATATGAATGAAATTTTAATCAACAATATCATTAAGAAAAAAACACCTACCGATCGTGGCATGTTGTTCATCGACGGCAGATCGGTTGCAGAACATGGACTGAAGAAAAATCACTTCAAAAAGTATAACTTGCTATGAGTTAACTCAATCGTTTCCTTTTGTAAATTCACAAGCTTGTTTAAACAAAGTACTTGCGTCCTCAATTCTGATGCTTTATTGAACGATTATTGATTTTCCTCACTATTATCATTTAATTTTTATCATAAGCCTAAATATTTTGAAGCATTCGTATAAAATGTTCAGAATTTCCTCTTTAACTCAATCATTGAGTGAACAGAGCTTGACGTGTCCGCTTGGATTACTGTCACTATGTTGGATACTTATGAAGAACTTGTTGAAAACCGTAGATATTTTGCATCATCCCTCTTTGTAACTCATGTTTTTTTTATTAGCATTAGCATTTGTATAGAAAGATTAAGTCTCCCATCATTACCTTATCGCCAATTGAAGAGTTTTCAACTATAGAAAAATGTTTTAATTCTATACAAATGTATTTAGATGATGCTGACCTCACTATTGATTGGCAATAATCATTTGACTCTGGCAGATATCGTTTCGTTTTTGACGCTAAGTAGAACATTTCTGAAAACTATTATTCTACTTTTTGATCTGTTCGAGAGTACATTTTATGCTAATTAAAACCGATGTGAGTTTTTTTCTGTAAATCACAAAAATCCATATGAGGTATGAGGTGGTTGAAAGAGAATTGATGAAAATGAGTGATAAGACTGAAAATAACCCTAACATAATATTGTGAGGTTCTATGATGACAATAAAATTAGAATATGTAGAAGGAGGTTGATAATATAACTCACTGACGTTTTTCGAATTGTATAAAAAAAGTTCAACTACAGTAAGAACGAGTTAGCAGGGAAATGAATGTGGCGTTAAACATAATGGAATGTTATGAACGCTCATAAAAAGAAAATAAACTATAGTACATTCACGGTGCTTATTGTCTTTTTTATAGATTTATCTTTATTTTTTTTAATGTCTCATAAGAAAAAGAAAAAATGAAAAAAAATTTTAAAGTATTTTTACAAATGCTATGAACACCCACGTAAATGAGGTCTTTAGAAGGTATGAGGTCTTTTAAAGGTATGAGGTTCGACGGCTAGTTTGTATCTGTGAGGGAACAAAAGCTAAAAACTGAAAAAAAAACTGTGTTTCATTCATAAAAATTTACTATTTTGACAAAACAATGTGATAATTAACAAAAATGAATGAAAATTCACTCCCTCCGAAATCGATTTATTATTGTTATTTTTTTTTTGTTGTTTCAACAGAAAAACAACAACAACAACAACAACAACAATGGAAAATTTTTTGAAGAAATCACATTATAGCGAATATTTTACGACTGTAATTAGAAAATTTTGCAAAGAAAAACGAAAGTATCGTAACACTAGAGAGATTTTTTTGACGTCATAATCGATCGATATTATTTCAATCAATAACAATTTTTATAATAAATATCACAAAAATTATTACAATACAAAAAGATTATCACTATGAGTTATATGAAAAAATAAACTGAAAAAAAATTATTAGGAAATAA
This sequence comes from Dictyocaulus viviparus, assembly GCA_000816705.1. Taxonomy (NCBI): domain Eukaryota; kingdom Metazoa; phylum Nematoda; class Chromadorea; order Rhabditida; family Metastrongylidae; genus Dictyocaulus; species Dictyocaulus viviparus. Next base: position 373,654 of record KN716230.1, on the reverse strand, counting down.
ATTTTTGTAAAAACAATAACAATAAAATGTTGAAATTTTTTGATAAGAACAGATAGATTAATTTTTATTGATTATTAAAGCTGTCTTATCATAAATTTTGTCTTATCGTTTGATTTCAAAGGCTATTGAAAAAAAAAAACCGACTCAGTTATTTTTCTAGTCAACAAAAATTGTTTTCATATCAATAAAATGACGTGTAATTGATTAAATTTTATTCAATAAATACTCTATTGATTGTTCAATATAAGGTCTTATGAGTCATTGAGGTATTTATTGATCACAGAAGAACATAAAACATCCTATATGAAATCTATGAGTATTGATCGGTTCGTTATATATTCATATTCATTGATTAGATCCAGCTTTTTCCTCAAAGATAGGATTCATTTGAATTTATCTAGCTATGGCTATTTTGCTTGGCAATCGATACCGTATCGATTTCACCGTGCTTTGGCAAATTTCCAACTAAACAATTAGTTTTTTTTTCTTGTCTTTATAAATTTCGTATTTCATTAGAGATGTGAATTTTGAAATTCATACAAAACAAATGGGACACATAGTCGAACAGTTGAATTTTTCAATTATTGTCTGAAAAAGGCATATAGAAAAAAATGCTTTGGGTTTTCTTTTTGTCATTGATCACTGTTATTGATTTTTTTCTATTGATCGCAACGAATCGGCTTGTTTTCCTTTAAGCCTGAGCCATATAATGAATATTGCTGAAATCGACATCATTTATGTAGATCGTCTTGTTGATTAGTGTACGGTAGAATTTTCCTTCTCATTCATATTCTAACTAATTCACCAAGCTACTAGTTGAGAATTTTGTTAACTTCTTATCTATTTGAATATTTCGGTGGCTCGTCCTAACTGGTACTGCTGATCCAACGAATAAAAATCATTTGTTTCGCTCTCGTAGAATCGTCGTCCTTATGATGTGAAATATTTCAAAGATCTGAGCCGTACATACTGGCAGTACTTGTGAATGACCGTTAAATATCTGAACAAATCGTTCAGCTTCAGTTGATAGTGCGTTGTTTTCGCTGTACTCGAAATATCAGTACTTGTTTAGGTTGCGCTATAAAAACTGTTCAATTGAAAAGTTGTACGCCAACTAATAGACATGTTCAGTTAAATTTGAGTTAAATTGGTTACATTTGAAAAGAAATGGCGCGTATAGCTAAGTGACAGAAGGAGTGGTAATGATTTACAAGTTTGATTGTGCATCCAGACAAGTCAGACCTCTTATCACTTGAGGGTCAGTGAATTGCTATCAAAATAATCTGAAAGTATAGACATTATTGATTTACTATGAGTTTGTTACGTGCTGAATCACCTGAACGATATTTTGATGAGGACAGATGGGTGGCACAACTCAAAGGAACCGATCAATACATCAGTAGACTATAGAAATCACCATCATCCATAATTTTACAAAAACAAAAGATCCACTAAAATTACATAAGCGGCATTAAATTAGTTGAGGAAAATTCGTACGTACCCTCAAACTCGTTGTTTATTCATCTGATTCCAGACGTGCCACTTAAAGTGATATCATTGCCTTTTTTGTTGGTCAAATTAGTTTACTCCTATTTATTTATCATGTAAATTTCAGTTGTAGAGCGATGAAGTAAAAAAAAACTCAAGTATTTTGTTTACAGACCTAAATAAACATCGAACATATCGTAAATATCGCTCACAAAGAACATATTAATAGCTTAGTGGACATAGAAAACTACCGTATACCAAGCAGTACTGTGCAGAGAATATAAATCGATATCTGGTTTCTGTATCAGTTCTAATACTGCAAACTAAATAAAAACAATAAAAAATATAAAGAAGAAGTTTCTATTAGTGATTGAACACGTGAAATTATTCGTATATTCTATTCATTTTATTCAATTTAATGAATTGGACTCCTCTTGGTACTTCATCAGTACTCATTAGGATTCGTAGTACCTGTTTCCATGTGAATACTATCGTCTTTATTCTGCTCGTATCTAAAAGAGTTATTTGATTTATTCGTGACTTATTCATCTTCAAGAATTCACTGAAAGAAACTTTTCTATAGTGGTTATGAGTTATGAGGGAAAATGTTCCGGTTTTGAATTGTAGCATTTTACAAACATCAACATATGCAGTCGTTACAGAATGAACTGGATAGAAATATGGTGTTATTACTACTACACTCTGGATACATTATTGTATAGAAATTTAAATTTAAATTTAACTCAGCTACAGTAATCTACAGTATCCTCTATTGATTTATTAGAACATATCGAACCATCTGAATCAAACGAGATACACACCATCCAACAAAGTGAAAAAACGAGCAGCTGTGATTTTATTTTGATCTAGTGAAGAAGCTTCATATTAGATATCATAAAGTCTTTTCATTAGCTATTCATCTACCTCAAATAAGCTTCTATCATATCTCAATCAATATGATGCCACATTGTGACTCTTTATCAGTTATAATTTTCTACTTATTTTGGAAAAATTCGGTGCAGATCATAGAAAAACATCAACCTATGGTGTATCACAATCGATATAAATCCTACTGATCAAACAACTCATTTTCCCTCATAAAACAATAAGTTAACTACTTCACAGAGGTATTTATAATACTTTGTAATTGATTATGCACGTCAATTTTATTAAAATTACTTCGAAAACTATCAATGAAAATTATGAGTAAGAGGAAAGAGGTAAGTAAATTAACTTTAAATACTGTAATTTAGGTGAGTCGGACCATTTTATCTTTTAAGAGCGGTTGCAAAGTGTCAAACCCTTATGACAAAACGATCAACTATTGCACGTAGCGATCGATCAATAAGTATCATTTGTACACAAACGTTTTTCTGATCGTAAGTGACTTAAGTCTGCTGTAATAATAGATGAATAAATACAATAAAATATCAATAATACAAAAGTATGCATAAAGTTTTGCCATGTTCCCTCAGGGCTTCAAGATTCAGTTAGACAATTTCAGTTCAAGTGAATAGTGAAAATATGCTTCATTACAAGTGAGTAATTAAAATATGAATTCAGTGGTGTAACAACCTTACAGGTTAGTTTATAGCAGGTTATTGAATGAGGAAATTCTCCCTCACTGTATAATGTAAATATCCTAAATGATTAGGAGGCATAACGTTGAACGAATGGGAATTTCTAGAAGGACAGACCGAAATCGATTGATTAGAAAGAAGATCAAAGTCGATTACAATCATGTGAATGAGTAAACAGTAGGAAAAAAAATGAAAAAAAAAAAAACAAAAACGACTGCCACTCTGTTGACCGGTCAAATATCGTCAAAACAAAATGCATATGTTTACTTGTTTGTTTTGTTTACAATAAAGTCATCTTAGAACATTCGTAAGACATTCAACATATGAGGGTATATGAGGTATAATATAAATTGAATTTCTCGACAATATGTCGTTCAAATAGAGTGATTCTGGTTATGAAAATATATGGAATGCAGTTTTTATTTTTTTTTCCTTGCTGATGTTTGTTTTGTTGAATGCAAACGGGGCGATCGTAAATAACAATGAAAACGGCCTGTATCTAAGGACTGACTGAGTGAATTCACCTCAATCGAAACCAACTCGTTTCTAACCAAACACGAAATAAAAACAACAACAATGAGGTACTGTAAAAGGTTCAATGAATAATCTAACTCATGAGGTTAGTCCTACATTTTGCTCAGTCAACTACTACTGTTTACCTTGTTAAGATCAGCTTAACGGAAGTAGTTTTATGAATATTATGATGAATATCCTCAGAATCAATTTGAGTTTTTAACTCACCTATAATGAATTAATACAATTTTTAAAGTAATTATTAATTCCCAATCAACGTTAAGATCATAGATCATTACCGTAATCCCGTGTATATCGCTGTTTTCAATCACTATTATTACAAATGAAAACTGATATTTATTTGAAACCAGTAACAAATTCCAAATTCATGAATATTCAAGTAATTACTTATTTCTGTTTTTCAATTGGTAACGCCAAAATTTGAGGAAAATTCCTCAAAAGACACTTAAAATACCGGCTATCTACCGTATTCTCCTCTTCTATTTACTTTTTCACTAAGACGTGTCACTTATCGCTTTTTTTTTCTCACATTTCAACATCGTAAGAAAAAATGTAAACAGTTTTTTTTTCTCAATGTGTAGCCAAATAAAATTATTTACCTTTGAAATGATCTAAATTGATCTATGATCTTTAATTTTTATACGTATTTAAAAGTTATTTAAGTGGTTGTCAATCAAGAAATGAAACCTCTTTATGTGAGGATAATCCTAAATGACTATCATCAACATTGTATAATGAATATGCAGCTTTTCCTCAACTGTACGGAGTGAAACTAATCACATAGATTTCGAATAGTACAGCACCCATCATGACGCGATTTTGAACCGCAGATCAAAAAAAATTAAGATCACATTCCATTACTTCAGTTTCTCTCTTACAAGCAAATATGAAGAACATTGCTTCAAATAGTTTGGTATCTAGCTTCCTTCGTAAAGCATGACGAGTTAAAGTGGTTAAGGTTGGGTAGCCCTTACGTTGGCCAATTCTATGGGACACTACTCCAACGTCACCATCGTCGTGCTCAACATGGTGACGTGGAGGTGATCTACGATTCAAAAACAAGCTTGGTGTATACAATGACCTACAACAATCGCTCTTTACCAACTCAATGATACTTATCTATGTAAGTTTTTTGTTGCCATTTTATTCATTAGTATGGATGGATGTTGAATTTGGTAGATCTAGAGATGGCCTAAGGGCATAGTAATTTAGGCTTGCGTACCATTGTAGCACCTTTTACTAGTTTCCTAAAATAGAAATCATTGCGCTTATGTATTTTGTATATTTTTTGCATATCTATATAAGTAAATAGTAAATCTTTTCAAGGAGTTCATTTCCATGAACGTGTCAAATTCTTCAAAATTTCTAATCAGGAGCATAATCAACTATTAATGCTTTGTGTGTTTTTCAAGGAGCTTTTAAAGTAAGTGGTTAAAGTTTAATTAGATAATTTTTCTCATTCCTTAAATAATGCTTAGACAGAATTATATAAATTAATAAATCGCATTACAAAACAAACATCTCCAAGCGGTTGACGTTAATCAACCATCTACGAAACGACTTCAGTTCGACCATCATCATCATCACCACTATTTCGTTATTGTGTCATCGTCATCGTTATCGTAATCACTTGCATGAGTTCAATTAGTATTATCCTTACCGTAATCATCATAAAAAACCTTACATCACGTTTCATTTATAGTATTATTACAATGGAGAAGGAGGAGTGGTGGGTAGCACGTTTATCGGAAAGTGAGGGCACAAGCGGCAGTTCGATTTCGCTCACTGACCTGCCAGATCTTTGCATAGTAATGATAAAAAGTAAGGATTTGTTATAGAAGCAGATTCGATTGAAGGAAGGGAAATCCATCAATTCTCTAACGCCTGGATAAAGTTTTTTTGTGAAATGGTGAAGTCGTGTTAAAAGAAGAAGTGAAAAACAACACTAACGTCATGACATATCTATGACACGTGAAATTAACTTCATAACATGTTGTGTCAGTGTTGAATAAAGTGATCGGTTTGCTCGTCAATTGCCGGCTGAATTCATTTTTTTCCTCAATGGTCATTCTCATAGAAATCAATAGAATATTTGTTTTAAAAATTCCAGAAGAAAAAAATCTAGTTGGATGCGTCAAGCTGGAACCACTATAATCCGTAAGCTTTAAGCTATTGAGCTTCTTCTCAGGGACTGAGAGGTCAATTGGGTTTTCGTGCTTTCAATCTCAACTCATTTGCCTCTGAAGGAAAAAATGAATACAAAAAGTAGTGAAACAACTGTCGATATGATTGAAATTGAATACTAGAAGAAAATTGGACCGCTATTAAAGATACACAAATAACAAGAACGATACTAAAGATTTATTGATCCGAATTATGATCTACGCTGCAGTTATATTTATTTTTGTCATTTTTAAAAATTTATCCGTAGTGTTTTCTTGTTAGAAGTTGTGTATGGTTACTTTGTCAGTAATTTATTTACTACATAGAACAATCACTTTAAAATACTACAATATTACAGATTCTCTCGGTGGTTACTTTATGAAGAATATTCTATGGTGGAAAAATGCTAATTATTCCTCAAGACTCAATGTGATGACATGAAAGCAGTGAGTTATCATCTCCTCATTTCCTAATTAGATTTGTTTTTATCATACATTTAACTAATACGGTGTTAACCATCAACATCAGCGACAACGTCACCGTTTCGAGGTTATTAGGTCATCTCCCGCCCACTAGTCATTTTAATTGATTTTTTTCCGGTCGATCGTACTCTGGAATATCGTCCAGAGTTTTTCATCGATATTCAATTCGAGCTGTTTGAATTTCCTCCTATTAAACCTCGATGTTTTTTTTTGCCATTTAATGCGTAGATCATCAGAGATTTCTATACAACTTTTCATAGTTTATGCCAACAGAAATATGAGCCATATATGGCTCATAAACGTCACCTAGCTGTGATCTATTTATGTGATCTTCTATTATACGATGCTGTTTACTCATTGTTTATTTCAGGTTTATTATTTTAGCAAATTTTTTTTTGCGCAAATGTAAATAAACTCAAAGGATTACGGTAAATATGAAATTTTGAGAAATTTAGTTTCCGGTTGTTCATCATGAAAAACTCATCGATTCGAATTCTATTCGTCGTTTTGTTATCCAGTAACGTTTTATTTGCCAGTAAGTTTATCATTGGTGTTATTTTTACCGTATTCATTTTTTTTGGCTACAGTAATTCGAATTAGATCCCTCATCTTTTTAAAACCTCAGCGGTAGTTGGCTGACTCATCATTCCTGTCATTCTGCGTTTTTTACATAAATAAAAATAAAATATTTTATTACAAAAGAAGAAAAACTTGAAACGTATTCTTTCGCATCAGAATCATCCTTTCATTTAATTATATTTTTCTTAAAGTGATCAACATATCCCCATGAAGCTGAGTTGATTGCATAAACTCAGTGCCTCAGGCTCATGCCTCAGAGTCCACCAGATCGGAAAATCTGCGGGGGTGTGTGTCAGTCTTGCCTGAGGCTTCTAATTTTATGATCAACTCATTCTTATGCTTATGAATCGTTCATAGATGATATACTTCGTAGTATTACTACTTGAACAGTACGAGTTTCTGAATATCCAGCAATTTATAACAAAAAAGCTTATACCTCATTTATTGAACTGTTGAAGAACTAGTATTGATAACATAACAGTTCTTAGAGATAATTAAAGCAATGAGTGGCCAGTTAACAATGAATGGTTTCGGTTGTGTGCAATGGACAGCACATCGTCGAGGGAATTTGTGCATTATGGGGACTCAAATGCAACCTGAGTCTCTGAGTTATATAACTAACTTAAAAACGTGAGATGTGTAGCTTATGTTTAATATGTAAGCGTAGTGTGGTGAAAATTAGAAATTACGCGTAAAATATCAGTATGCAAATGTATTTTGGATGAGACATAACCGAATACAGTTTTATTTTCATTAATTTTCCTCTTTTTGAGGTTCGTATATTGGCGGTATACCGGTTCCTGGAAGATCTGTTCCTGTATTGAGATTATTCGAGAATTATAGTGCTTCATGTCGTCCAAAAATACGTGGAGATTTTGGAATGGATCAATTAGCACAAGTACTATTCACTATTGATTTTCTGCAGAAAGTTTTACACAGTTAATAATTTTTCGACTGTGAAAAACATGCGTATTGATTTTTAGCCTTTTATTATGGTACTAAAAACAATGAATTATAAATGTAACTGCAAAAATACAACAAACACTTAAAGCTTTTCATCATCATACCACAAATATAACTCAATAACGGAGCTCGAAAATGATTGAATTACTGAGAGTTTTAGTTTTGAGTTTAGTAACAAACTCGATATTTCCTCGAAAAATAACTACGAAAAGATTGACCGTTGTTAGCTGGATCGTTAATTTCTAGATATTGAATTCTTTGGACGCTGAAGAAGTAGCGAAAAAAATCTACAGTCAACTTTTCTTCTCAATGGGTGACGTTCAACTTGAGAAACTTATGGGCAAATGGTATACTGTAAGTGATCTTTGAACTAGTTTTAATGCAAAAATCGATAAACGAACTTCTGAAATTGAGGTGCAAAAAGGGTTCATGGAGTTGAACTTAGTAAAAAAATCGATACCTATTCTAAATAGCGTGTACGCTATTAGCTCGTGCTGGTTATCGATACTTTTACTACCGTATTAAATGTATTTTTATTTTAAGGTTGTTGACACAGCCGCTGTACATCCTGAAGAGTGTGCAGTTCATTACTGTAAGAATTGCTCTTTTTTTTATAATTTTAATACAAGTAATCTTATTATGGCCATTTATTATAGGTAATTCTTACGATCTACTAGCGTTTTTCAGTAATTGAGTGTAGTTTTTTCTTCCCTTAACTCTTGAATGAGCGCAATAACTGTAGCTTTTCGTTTTTTTTTTCAGTTGAACTTCTTCTACAAACAAAGTTTACTGGAACGTTCTCTTCATTACTGTACGCTTCACTCAAAGGAGAAACCGTAACGTATCAAGGTGACATCACTTATCGATTTTTTTTGAAAAATGACCCGTCCTTTAAATGGTTTTTTTGAGTTTCGTTCTTTAATTCGGATCCCGTTTTTCTATATAACTTAAATGTTTTACATTAGGATTCGGTCGTATGGTTGGTCCTGATCCGGGCGAGGTATTCTATACAACAGGATATCCATCTGATCCCTGTCCATGTAAGTTTTGAACTCAAACAAATCAAAAAATTGCCTCATAAAAACTCAATGAGTTACATTTAAAACGACTAGCTAGCCATTGAACTAATGTCTAAAGCACTTTTGATACCACAATTCTTTTTAGATGATTAAAATTTAGTGACTTGAGGTAATTAATTGTAATTTGAGTATATTTGAGCTACTTTGACAGTTTTGAGACATTTCATATCATCATAGAAGAATTTATTAGTACTGATCTTGAAATCCATGAGAAGCTTCAGTTCAACTTCATTTCTTCTACACACTTTTTTTACTCAAATAGCCAGCTCTGATAATAAATAATAATAATAATAATAATAA
>KN716230.1:342310-363623 GCA_000816705.1 Dictyocaulus viviparus | reverse complement strand
ATAATAATAATAATAATAATAATAATAATAATAATAGTGACTCATTGAATGTGTACTGATTTATTGTCGATTGAATTTATATTGATCATTAATTCTTAACTTTTTATAGATTTTCCTGTGAAAATGGGCGGTTTAAATTCTCACGGTGAATATGAATATATGATACTCAGTCAACCTTTAAAGTATCCAACGTTTGTATTGGCAAGAAATATGCATCAATTTGAGTATAAATACAAATCAGAAGTCTATTCGTTTCTGGAAAAACATGGATTCCTCAGTCCAATCGCATCACTAAACACTCGTTTACGATTCGAAAACGCCACTACATGCACTCAAATCAATCGATATTACGATCAAATGCAATTGTGATCTCTGTGTGTTTATACTCTCTGTTTTTCGCTCATTAACTCTTCATTACCGTACATTTCGAAAGCGTAGGATATGTAATTTCTCATATCTAAAAAATTCGCTTACAACATTTGTCTATTGTGATCTATAATTCATTTCATAATAATAGAATACGGATAGGTGATTTGAGACTTGTTTATCGATTGATTTTTCTATCGATTCGAGGAAGAAACTAATCTTTAGATTATTTAAAATACTTTTATAATGAAACATACCAGTTGTTAAGAATATACATTTCATACGAAAGCATCAAATGTAGCAGTGGGGCAAGGGGTTTTTCTTGTTGGGACCATTCTCATATAATGGATGAACGTCAAAATACTCACGATAACTAGATCATGGGACCAACAAAAAGTATTTTGTAAAAGAAATCTCTTAAATAATCACGTTGGCATGTTGAGGTCGTAGTGCATAATGACCAGAAAGCAAATAAACAACTCAGATAGGTTTTTTTCTCGTTGTTGATGTAAATAAAGAAAATAAATTGAGGAAAATCGTTGAAAAATTGCTGATCTATTACATTTGTAATTATGTTATTTTCTAAAGGAATGTTTTGTGTTTGTATGGTTTTATAAGATTTTTTCGATTCGAGACGGTGTTCATTTTGTTTACATGTGGATTTTATATACCTATACAAAATTTATATCTGAATTTTTTGTATTTCAACGATAGCTTATCGATGAGGTTGTAAACATCTTGTTATAAAATTGAAACAGAGCATTGTTATGTTCTTGCATTACTACAGAACTCAATTGGAACTCATTTTCTGCCTATACATTCCCTAACATCATCTAACAATACAGTTTTTTTATAAGAGATAGTTTTCTATTTTAGTGAGGAGTGAATTGAAAAGTAGTTAATCTGATTGTGCAACTACAAACTATTAGACAGAAGAATACAAAATTGAATGGAGTCACGACATGAATTGACTCCAACATTCTCATCTTAAATTTGTGAGGAAAAAAACGTGTTCCATGACGCATTCCTCATACGACAAATTCTAAACGATTCAATATAGACAAAACAATGCGCAAAACACTGTAAGCATTAGATTACGGTATAAAGCTTTTCAAAAAAAGAGCTTTTCAAAGCTTTTTCAAAGCTTTTCCTAAGCGCTACGGGATAATCATTATGAAAAACTTGTTGAACACGTTTAATTAATTTGGTGCTTACATCGATATGTATTGACAAACCTATTGATTCGCCTCTATTACAACATAAACGAAAATCAGTAGATTCAAATACGAAGCAATAAATAACATAGGCTAAACATGAATATGTAAGAAAGTTTAGTAGAAAAAACAAGGTCAAAGTTCATCCAAATATACCTGAAAAGACCTCAATGTTATAAGCCTACGTAATACCTTGTAAGTAAATCATCTTATGAAATAGACATTATAGCTTCAAACAATTCTAGTTTAACTTTTTGACATAGAATAATTAAGCCTAGACATATAAGCTTTAGTGCTAACCATATGGGGTTAACCGAACGTCGATCTTCATTTCTCGATTAACCGCGTTGTGTATTGCGCTACAATGTCTAACAAATTCAGGAATATTACGTTCTTTTTCAATTGGGCTCTAAAAGAGTTATGTTAGGAGTGATGGTAGATCATTTACTCAGAACACTGCAGTAAATGATTTAGTATTTTTCGACGAGGAAAACACTCAACTTTCATTAAAAGTGAACAAATAAAATATATTTGAGAAATTTGAATGTGTTAATGTGCTATGTTTTAATTCTGACTTTGACTCTGACTGATAACTGATTTTTGAGTATAACGATATCGACGTGGCAGTAAGTTATTGATAAGATGCTTCTTAAATTCCATAAGACGAGTTGGTTGTCTAAGCTGAAACATGTCCGAGAAGGTGAGTATTTATATGATATTAAAACCATAATTGTAATGACAGACTAAGCTGTCGTAATTAAATTTGTTTTCCTGTTGAATGATATACCACATCCACTGTTGTTGTTGTTGTTGTTGATGTTATTGATGTTGTTGTTTTCGTTGTTATTGTCGTTGTTGTTCTTGTTATTCTTATTGTCTAAACTAATACGCAACAAGCATCGTTGCCATGCGTCCTAACAATGAAAAATAAGCTTCTACGTATAATTTACGCTATGGTAATTGGCATACATCGTGCTTCCCTCAATGTGAAACGAATGTCACCATAGCGCGCCACAGAAATACTCAGGCTTGAATTCCTCACAGAGGTTCAAGTCGGCTCCAGAGTAAACCAAGCGTCCCATTCCTCATCGAGTAATGAGGTGGTGCATGAATAATCTAAAAGAGTAAACAACATCCCTTAATCAATTCAAAATGTATATAATTCATAATGAACTGAATACATGCCATCAATTTTTTTGTCTTTCAGAAAATGTGTAAAACATGTCAATGCGATAGATTTTTTTGCAAGCTTATAACTCAATTTGATGAGGTTTGTTGATAGTTTTGAAATTTTTCATAAAATAACTCTATTGAGTTAATGGTTTTGATGACGTATTGATGAGGTCGAATGAGTTATCTAGGTTTCTAAACTACTACGACCTGTCATGTTGAATATGGCTATGACGTTAATCGCATGGATTTACGTGTATGAAATGAAAACGGATGATCGACTTTCTGCTATGTTTCTAATGAGTGGTAACAGTACGACAGGAAATCAATATCAGGATGGAATAGTTAGTGACTCATATTTTCCTCTAAGCAAAAAGATTCCACTTTTAATCAGTAAACAAAGCATTATTAGAAAACTGTCATGTTAATATCAAGTGATGATATCTGAATTACGCACTCATGGAAGTACTACATCACCTTACTACTACTACCTCAGTACTAGCTTTTCCTCTATTATGTTTTGTAGTGCTTTCGTTTTTGTGATGGACTATATAAACACTTTATAAATTCCATCAACGTATACTTGAAAAAGTGCTTCAATATCGTTATCACTACATAAATTATCTAGCAAAAATACGAAGCTTAACTTTTATAGTTTTTCGTTTGCTGAGCTATTTTTTTCGATTACCAGTCATAGGTTTTGGTGATAGAATTGATATCCTCACTTAGAGTTGAGTTAATCACACACGTGTAGCGGCAGCGGATTGCGATTGAAGTATAAACGGCCCGTGAAGTATTTTAATTACAACTGTATGTTATATAGACAAAAAACATTTTAGCGTTTTAGCATGAAAATATTGAACTTATAAATCAAAATTTGAATCAGTGATAAAGCGATTTGACAGATAATATTATTGCTTCTTTTTTTTAATCTTCTATTCATTGAAGTGTTTTGTGATTGTGACCTATTATCGATTTGTTTATGTGTTTATTGAAATATTCATTTTATAATTTACAGATCAATGCGTTTAGTGCGATGATGGTCTTAGCTGTGGTGTCGTTTTCAATGCTTCTTCTAGCGCTTTGGGATTGTCGTCGTCTGGTTCAGCTTTGGTTACATATGTCATGTTTGCTTATTCTATTCGCCGTATCTGGAGGATTTTTCTAGTCAGAATACCTTTTTTCTTTATCTGCATCAGATCATAAAGTATTACGGTAGATGTGATTACTCTATGGCACATATGTTGTCCTAATTTCAGATCAATTATTTCGAAGTAGATTCGATTACTAGAAAAAAAATCGAAAAGCAACTGAATCGATAAATACCTCATCACTCTCTATCTTTTTATGATATATAAGCATGGATCAATTGAGTTGCTTAAGTCTGTGCAGTATTATTTTGTCGTAAAGAACAGAATTACGTAGGTACTGCCTGCAAAGTGTGACGATGAAGTACTCCTCGTTGTGTGCTCATTTGTTTCACTTTTACAGAACTTTATCTACTACATGTTTGAGATACTGCAGCAGTTTTCTCCTTCAACATTGAAGCCTTGACAATCTCTGTAGTACTACGAAAGAATAGAAACAAAACGTGTTCACTGTTTGTCGGTCTTCTGATATTCCGAGAGAGCCAGCGATTCTTTCAATTTCTCAGTTTTCTCTCAATCATGACCGTCATTATGGTAGTGGTCTTATTAGCATTTGATTGGTCCGGTAGTCATTTTTTGAAGCGAATTTTCAATTAAAGTAACAAAGCAATTATTGTTAAACCTGAGTCTACTGAGTCAAATTGGAGATCTAGTAAACGGTTTGTCGCTGCTCATAATCCATTGGGAGTGAGTGACAAATACCATATGATACTCGTTTTTGAAGCCAATAAATTCCTAAATTTTGAAAGGTATATTGCTTTAAGGCAGTTTACTTTTCTTAGATAAACAATGGGCAGTGATTTTTTGTGATGAAAATTTGATGAAGCCTCAGTGAAATTTTCTAAAAGCGTTGTAGAGTTTGCAGAAAGAAAAAAAATGATCACTCTCTTAGTAACGGGTTGAACCAAGAATCAATTTAACATCGAATATTGAACATGCTTAAGAAAGAATTTAATCAAATAATATAAGAGAAAAATGAATTCCGAGTTATTAAGATCATCAGACGATCTGTTTCAATATAAAATCCCATAGCAATATATTGAGTTTTGAGTTGAGTTTAGTTTTCCTCGTTCCTTTTTAACAATAATTCTTGTTTTACGTTTAGTGATCTGCTTAAAAGCATGCAAATAAACGAGGATAAAATAATCTATGAATTTCTTCCGGCTCTTGTAACAGCGTACGGTGGATTTGGTTGTATCGTGAGTAATTCCTTCATGATCTACAAAACCGTTTTTTTTGCTTTACCTTAGAATCCCTCTTGTACAATTGAAGTGAAAGTTTTTTTTTCATAGGCGTTCTTCTATCCTAAAGCACCACTACTTCTTCATCAATTCTATGTGCTATCAAATTGTAGTCTTGTATCTCTATTTTATCTTCGCTCTTTTCCCGGATATACAGCTTGGTTCGTTTTATGGTGTGTGGCCTTATGGGGTGAGTTAGCAGATTTCAAGAATTTCCTCAATCAAAGAATAAAAAATAAAGATAGTCATTGTCGTAATTTATCTCTTTACTAAGATTCTCCACCTGTTCACCTTAATGTTATAGTGGAGATGCTTAAATGAGAGTGAGCTATAGAATGATTTATAAGGACTAGTCTGCTGCCAAGTGAGTCCTGCTTACCTTTCCCGGTTGCTCTGGTATCAATTCGTCGAACCATGAGGGCTTGGCTCGTTTAGGGCCGGACAAAGTGCAATATAGTCAGTTGACGGTGGATGTTTTGTAGTGTCAGCAGTGTTTTGCAAGTCTTGCTTACGTTGAAGTAGTTCGGTTTAGTGGGGAGACTCCTCTGTGGTACGGTAGAAGTGATGCCGCCACGCTGGGCTTGTGATTCTACAATGAATCAGAGAATTTGAATTGTGCGGTTGTAGTAGAGAGGACAGAGTTCCGCTTCATAGTTGTATATCACAAACATAGGTAATTAAACCTTTATAGATATAGCAGCAATAATTAATAACAAAATAGTAACGACAACCTCACAATATAACCTATAGAGCATGGTTCGACTATAGAAATACGGTAACTAGTAGATATAACCCGACAATGTAGAACTGATTAGATTACGGTATTAGGATGGACAGATGACCATGACGAGCGGACAGTAATCGACAATGACGGTAATATGTTCAATAATTATCTCGTTGTGGTTAATGAGAGGGTTTCCCCACGCTTGGCTTAGTGCCGACTGATTGAAAGGCTGCGCCCATGAAAAGAGTGCTCATCTCTTCGATCTGTCGATTGAATACAATACAGTCCTCGAGGCAAACTATTCCTTCCATCTTAAGTGGCCTGTGAATTAGCACCACAACAATTTGAAAATGTAGCAGCACTGGCTTATCAACAGACTGATCCTCTTAAGTCTTTGTATATACGACTTCCTTTCGAAAAAACCACAGTAGTATCATCGCAACCAATTAGTGACTCGTCTTGACAATAAGGTAATTACTACAGGGCTTATCATTGTTCTAGTCATGATGTATATAGATTGAGTATGTGTGTGCTACAAATTTTTCCTCTGAATTTGCTGCATCGCTTTGTTTCTTATTTAGATATATTCGCAGTTCTTGCTCCTATCGGGCCTCTTCGCAAAGTTCAAGAAAAAGCTGGAGACTATAGCCATGACGTTCGTAGTGGCATGAAATAATTCAGTGTCAAGTTTGATGCAAAGACTTCTGATATTAGTATAGACCTGAAAATTTACTATACTGTTAACAAGTAGATCAACTATAATTTCTATACTACTTCTTGATGATTAAAAGAAACAAAAAAATTAGAATCAGCTTATCACTTAGGTTAGTTTTAAGAGCTACGTTTAGGTACTGCGATTTCTTATGTTTACTGCTGATGCTAAAACAGTAAGTGATACAACTGAAGATCAACAACAAAGCAATGATCAAGGGGAATCCGAAAGTGAAACAAAAGCCGTAACTCCGCCACAGCAGCAGAACGAAAGTGCTACGGAAACATCATCTTCTGTTACAGTGTCTTCTGATGAAAGCGACGTCAGTTATGCTTTACGTATGCTCACTATTTCCATTTCCATAAAATACACAGAATATCGATAGAATATGAAGTTATAGCTTACACCTTATTACCAATATTTATATTAAGTACAACTTTCCTAAGTTTTAGAAAAAAAAATAAAATGGAGTACTGATTTCTTCGTTGTAGGCGTGTGGCACAGTGATAGAAAGTACAGTAGTTATACGCGAACTCGAGCAGTTATTAGTGTACGCAAGTTTGTCACTGCTTCCAAGGTTGCTAAACCTTTCAATTCTCTGAACTAGAGAAATCTGGGAAGATAAACACTACATATTTCGTGAACGTTTGCTACTTCATCAAGTAGCTGCGTAGATTACAGTCGCAATCAATTATCTCTACGTTATTACGTTGAAGACGAATGCGTAGTATTGTAGCCTAAAAACTTGTAAGCTTCTTGTATCATACAGTTTTCCTCTTTAGGAGGACGTCGAACAGCATGTGGATGAACCGTTATTGAGAAGACGTGTGAGACAGACGGCTGGCGCTGATATAGTAGAAGTTGTCGAAGATGTGAGGAAAGAAGAAGATCGTCTGAAAACTAACAGCCAAAAAAATGTCGGCAAAAGAATAGAGAAGGATAAGAAAAGTGACTTGAGCTCAGAGGATGAGGTAGCTGTCGAGATGGAAGTTGATGTGGACATTGGTGATACAAATGAAAACGATGAAAAGGATTATTGGAAGGAAAAATATTGTATCAATGATAAGGAGGCACTTAGCATCGTAAATATTCTGTCTTCAAGTTTTCTTGTTTTTATTCACAATAATAACAAAAAAAGGCTTCTTTTCTCTTGTTGTTCGTGCAGCAGTTCAGATAAGCTTACAACTGTCAAATATTATGTTACCTACTAGCACTTTATTAGGACCACCATAAAAAAGTACTCGAAAGCTCGTCATCGTCCGGTTACAGCGACAGTGACTCATCAGATTCAACCAGTACTGACGGTAATTGTCAACTAATTTTGGTTTCATTGCATGTTTTTTCCATGTTTATCTAAGCTGCATTCGAATTAAATACAATATACTGCAAAGGAAATAAATATAAAGACGCAGTAATTTGAGAATATGAGGTTTAAGGTGTAAATTTTGGATTACTACTTGGTGGACACATAAAAGTATCAAATGTTAATGAAATATCTTCATGAGAAACAAAAAAAATAAAAATTAGTGAGGGTATTTCAGTCGACAATGAGGAAGAACAGGCTGAAAGCGTATCGGTTACTGCAGCGGACGCATTAAATGATGCCAGTAAGCTTTACATATAGATTTTCTTCATATCAGATAATTTTTCGTTAGAAATTCTATTCAAATACGGTATTTGTTTATTTGTATACTTATTTGTTACCCTAGTTTGAACGCGCTACACTATTGTTAATAAAGAGTATTGTTAGTGAGTGAGTGAAGGAAGAGTAATCATCGGAAACATTGTGGCTGAGGAGAATGTTCGATCTAATATAAATATAAAATGAAAAATTTTTTTGCACAACCAATCGCATTAAAATTTTCCTCGCTTTTAGATTCTCTTCGACTAGGAATGGGTGATTTTGTGTTCTACAGCGTTCTCGTTGGTCAAGCAGCTACAACAGGTTTGATCTAATGATAATTAAAACAACAGCGAAAAAACATCAGTCAACTTAATAATAAAGTAGTCAACAGACTTATTCATCTACTCGAGTTATAGCAGCTATTTCTCATTGGAAAGTCTAAAAGATTTGATAAGGAGCAGAATAGCGAAGAGGTGCGATGGACCGTAGTGATAAGTGGATGCGAGTCTGGTGTCAGTATAACCAATCCTTGTATTTCTAGATGCTCGATGAGTTAACACCAGAATAGTATTTGAGAGGAAGTAGTATTAACACGCAAAATCACTGCTGCTATCAACTTGTACAAACATAGAAACACGACAAAAACACCAAAACTACTCTATCTAACCAAAAATGATAGATGACTCCAATTCCAATTACATATATATGACAACAATAGAAAAGTACTTAGACTATCAAAAACCTTTTTTTTTGATCTAGGAAACATTGGTGCAACGGTAGCAGCTGCTTTGGGAGTGGTTTACGGTCTTCTCATAACACTCACTTACTTCAGTAACGGTAAGTTCCCTTCCTATCATTATTTTCGTTAGTTTTTATCTATAGCTTACAAATAGGTCTTCGTTAAAAAGCGTTTTTATCTGAAACTTAAAAACATTCTCAACCGCAAATATCTTGGTACTGTTCTGGCAATATTTGCGTTAAATTGTGGCTGACGTCATAAATAACAACAATAGTCGGTTTTTTACTGCTCATGCAAAATGACCTTTTTTCAGGAGATGAAACAACTCCAGCCTTACCAATTTCCATTGTTCTGGGCACTGTATTCCATTTCATATATTTATTCGTTGAGCCCACTCTTAGATTCTATACAGAATTTATCTTTCATAAGATTCTCTATCTGTTTATCGATTGATAGCTGTCGTTCAGTTCATATACTTACATGTGCAAGATGTTAGGGATGTGGCTTATTCAATAAAGTGAGTAATGTATTACGTACTTTAACCTCAATTCGCGCACGATCCCTATCTTGTACTTTATTTTGCAACCAGTAGTTTTCTTTCCCTTTTCTTATTTAAGACTGATTTTTTGCATGAATAAACAACGTACGATTTCGTTTGTATTATTACGCGATCATTTTTAAATTGTTTTCATTTACATACATATATTGGTTGATCTTTTACTTTGTGAATGGAATGATATCACCACTAATGCAAATTTCCAGTGTGAAAGATCGTCCGTTAACGTATTCGAATGAAGTCGGTCACTGTGTTTTCATTGTAGACGTTTGGTGAGTGGCGATCGGAGGCGGTGTTAAGACAATGCTGTGTTTGGTGTTTCAAACCCTGGTTCCATACCAATAAGTCGATTTGGACTCTGGGACTTGATACCAGTAACGTGTGGGAAGATAAAAAACATCTTTTTGAAAACGCCTGGTCATCGCAACTAGTCGGTAGATCAAATATTGATTCAACGCCGAACGCATCGCATATCTGACATGCACGCAATGAGTGGTCTGCTTGGCAGAATTTTACTCCGATATGATTTCATTGATTCTCGTTGTTTATTGATGATACGTGGTCAGTTTATCTTCAATCTTTCTCTATGATAACCAAAATGTTCGTATTCTGTAGGCGTACATAAAACAATTAGTTAGCAATTAGAATGCTTAATATTAGTGATACTGTGTCATTCAGTAAATCTTATATAAACAAGTTGTAGTTTATTGCTGAGCACTATTTCTACTGATTCATCCTGTGCATATATAGCTGATGATTTTTGTTCGTTGTTAAGAGATAATTTTTCAGTTTTCCTTAAGTTTCCTATATAATAATACTTCCAACGGATAGAAGACGTGTGCACCATGTTGGACTTTTGGAAAGAACATTTGAACTTTTGAAATGATGAAAAATGGTTGTTAAGTGGACAGTTGTAGTGAATCGTGCGATTTCATAAGTTGTACTCTTTCGAAATTGCACTACATTGTCAGTGGAGGAATTTTTTATGTAATATTGCGAAATTCGATGCCCAATGAGTAGTAGGGTGTCAATAGGTGAAAACTGAGGGTCAGTAGGCATATACTCTTGTTTGTTACGTTCCAATGAAGCGATTATTTTCATTTCACCGTTAATGAACCTAATGTAATCGATTGAATCTTAGATTCTCATTGTTAAACACTGGTATGAATTCTTTTTTTTCAGGCTGCACTTGTTAAGTTGCATAAAGATTATATCCCGACCAATACAAGGATGAATGAGAATCAACCACCGAGGAATACATTCCCAGGTATATTCTAGACTCCCTGCTCTTGAAGATTTGAACTTATTCAATTATTCTTTACTGTCTGCATAATTGTACCTTAAGGCTTTAGGATTTATTTTGTTTTGTATATAATTGATCAGCTGTCGTTCCCATTTTCAGCATTGTTATCTTTTTTCGGATTTTGTTCTATCTTCTTCAATTCGTGTTTCTTATCTGTTTGGAATAAAGACTTGTTTCGACCACTTATTGCGTGTTATCTCGTTTGTACAACATGTGTTTGCTTAATATCTTCGTCTAGGAGTTCCCGAATTGGAGTCATACATCCAGAAAGCTAATGCCCACACAAAAGACATCATAAGAGAAGAGTGCAGTGTACTTCTGGAGTGCAGGTATTTTACTATATTATGTGGTAATTCTCAGAGTGTGTGGTCTTGGTAATTTAGATTCGAGATTTTGTAGTGTGCAATTCTGAGAATTATGGTCCATTATTGAACACATCTTTTTAGATGGTGTACGAACATATTCCGCAGCATACCAAATTTCGTTCTTCATAAAACGAAGTACTGTTGTAACTCATACAATAGTAGAGTGAATGCGCTTATGCGCACCTCTGTGCGGAACAAAAGTAATTCTGGATTGTCGTTGAAATGCAAAGAGCTTGGAAGGAATCTCAATCTATTTTTCAAAGAATAATACGTTTTTACAGCAATCAGATTTTTTCAGGAACAAAACTTCATAACTCCAAAGGTAATCCTCCGTTGAGGCGTATAAATATCGTACGATACCTTATGAATAAATCTTCTTTCGTCAAGGCAAACTTGAACTATTGCATGGTGTGTTAGTTGATTATGTAATTACAAAAACTTTTATTCATAAACCACTCGAATCTCTGTGTTTTTTCGTTATTCACTTTATTATATTAGTATCTATTAGTATTGTTAGCATTCGCTCCCTCATTTATTTTTATCATGCGGAGTCGGATTAGAGCAGAGCGACATTTTGGGTGAAGGCAGGGCAAGGCAGCAGTAGAAGCTGTCACTATGATACACAATTCTCAATCAGTTTCTTTGGATCAACGTCTTCGTCCGAGCAAGCTGAGCGCGCTATCTCTCCAAATTATTACCAAAGAAATCTGCGAAGATAAGCAGCACTAATTTAGCAACGGTTGCCCGCTTCAAGTCATTGTTTAAAGGAGAATTGCACTAAGTTACTTCCACGATATTATGTCAAAGACGGATGTGTGATAAATATACCACAGGGATTTATAAACGCTAAAGCTTATTATGTTCCATTCTTCATCATCAAGTTACTTGTAAGTTTTATTGAAACAGTGTTCATGCTAATTGTGCTGCAGGACAATGTGGATCTCATTGCACTACCGAAATTCCGTAGACAAGTAGCTGTTGTACCATTCACGGACGGAAGAGCAGAGGTATAATTTCTTAGTATTTTGAAGAAACTGAAAATAACGATATTCTTATTAGGATATCGTTGAGGCACCATATGTAGTCGTTAAAGATCCGAAACCTGATGAAGTGTTAATGGTTATGCCACAGGATCTGTCCACGCAGTAAGTTGAAATTTAACAAAAACAGTTTCATCCTCGATTTCATTGTTAAGGTATCGTAATATGAGTCTTAGACGACGAGTGAATGAGCAAGCAGCGAAAAAAATAACTGTTCCAGAGGTAAAATTTATTTCGGATTCATTTTTATCAAAAAATGTTTTTGATTATATCATCTAAACTTCTTGTTACCCTAATTGGCAATCAATATTCCAAATAGGATTAAGTTTTTACAAACAAGGACAATAATTTGTTTATTTCAGGTGAATAATTTTTAGAGCTATTCAGTCGAACTTTTTGAACTATTTATTTCATACTTAATTGTATTTGAATGTTAGCACATATATAACAATTCCTTATATGTCATCTTAATATTTATCTTACAGTAATGCTGCTACGTTTCAAAAGAGTATTAACTTTGCCGTTTATTTTCAATTATTGTCTAGCTGTTTGCTAATGTTTTATATTAAATTTGGATTTCCTAAAGCTATTGAGAAGTAGAATAAGAATATTCAGTGTTTGAAAATTTATTACACATAATAGTTTGTACCAATTAACTTTTCCTCTTTATATGACGAGATTTTTTAATTTACTAGCTACTTTTGATTTTTCGTATTAATTTTATGAGACCAATATGATTTACCTTTTTCTCCTGTTCTCAAAATTGAATATTTTTCTGAATATATTGGTGAATCTTGCTTATGTTCCAGTAGCTGCTCATTAATCTTTAAACCGTGCTCCTTTTCAGGCTGAATGTGTGAACCGCATGAATGAGTTTATGAGGATTGACCCAATGATGTGTCGTTGTCTAGCCAGTGAATGTAGAGAAATTCCACCATTCAGAAACATTTTTGCGTTAGCTGCTCACGTAACAATGGAGCATTGCAACAGGATACCCCCACACAATGTATTCCCTTGCATTATATGTGCTAAGAACTTCACAACGTAAGTGTTATTATCTATTTTTTTTGTTCTGCAGTATCATTATTTTTCTGCATTGTATATCTTGTTTGTCTTATTGTGTACACCGAAATGCGTCACCTTATATAGAAGGTGATTTTTTGGTCAAAGGTTTGTATGGTATGCATAAACATAATTTAAGCGTATACATTATTCAATAGAGAATGAGCATACAAAAAAGATATTGGGTAATTTATAAACTTTGCTGAGAAAAAACTGTTGCAGTTTTTATGTTGAATTTTTACATATTTTGGGCGGGAGACGTTTGACAAACATATAGATGAACTGCATGAAGAGTTACGAATGTCGCATCAGTATTCTCAGGAAAACAGTAGTCCTAAGAAGCGTGAAAAGAAAGCAAAGGTAATTTGAATGTTCGCATTCATGTTTTGTTCACATTTAATCACATTTATAAGATAGTACTCAGGTTGCGAGCAAAAGTGATAACGCACTGCGTTGTAGAAACATGAATCCGATTGTCAGTGCTAAAAAACGCGACAAGAAGGAAGTGTTTGTGCGTGTAAGTTAAATTGTATATAACAACATATTACATGCAATGAATCTTATATTTCACTATCCGCCGTATTCAAGTGTTTTTTCTCTATTTGTCTCGTTATTCACGCTCGCTGCAGGTGGGAGTTCTATAAGCTTGATTTGCTTGTATATACTGTAGGGAATTTTTCAGAAGAAAAAAAACAGGCTTTCGAGTGGAAATGATGTCGCATTTGGTGCTACGTCTGCTTCCCCTGCTCTACAACCGGGTGATGACAGCACTAATTGCGCCGTTATAGACATGATCGCTAAAAATACTAATTTCTTTCAAACTCAAGGTAGTCATCTGAGCAATTCAACAGCCAATCTTATTGTGAAGCCTTTCAAAATAGTGAATTATGTGCCAGAAGATAGAAAAATTGATGTGACAGTTAAAGACAGCCACTTGAAAAGCAATTTCCCTCTCAACGTGCAACTAGAAGCTGGTGAGGAGCATAAGATTGTGAATTATATTCCTGCAAGTAATTCGTCGGTTTTGTTGGAATCACTTACTTCTAACGACGAATCTATCAATGAAGACTCGAACAACATGCGAGAGGATGATCTTAATCATAGTTTTAGTGCTGGTGAGTCTTTGAATCACTTTCGACCCTCACGTCGTGCAAATTTTGGGATTCAATGTGATGCGGTAGATGTTACTATGAATGTTAATAATATACAATCAGAATTCATATGTCATCCACCAAATTTATCTCCGAATGAGAATTATGATGGTGTTCCTTGTAAAAGTGACAATGGGACAATTCAATTTAATCATGGTGATCAATTCAGAAATTACTATGATGAAATCGAAGCAAAAAACGTAGGTATTTTTGTCTTTTGTTCTATTTTCCATTTTTGTATTCACTTTGTTGATCATAAGTAGTCCGAGAATTTGTTCCGATTTTCCTGATTCGTATTTCACGAGGATAATGATGTGTACTTGTAGATTAAAGACAGAAGTTTTGATAATCTTTCAACCATTGTTTTACCAAGCACATCTCCGTCATACAGAGAAGCTGAAATCATTTTTGGTACACTCAGTTCATCATGTTCAAATTTGGTGAGTTATTCTTAATTTCTACGAGTGACAATAAGACAGTTTGTGCAATTATTCTCGCTTCCTAGAGAACAGAAATACGTTGATTTCTTTTCCCAGCCTTCAAAGATGTTTGGCGTCTTTTAGCAGATAACCTCATATAATTCGATATAATATTTGTAATATAATATATTCATTCGATTTGTACTTTGATTTTACTTGGTGGTGTTTTGTGGTAACTGGACGTGCTTCACCTTATAATAATTCATTCGTTTGAGACTTTAATTTCCATATTAACGTTTAGAAAGGTTCAAGCGATTCAGCAATTGTTCGGGGCGATGTTACCACTTTAATCATTAAAACATTCAGTGTTCTCAGTTAATATTTTCAGATCGTAGTCTTAGCTTCACGTAGTTCTGAAGAGATCGGCGATTTTTCTAGATTATTCAAAAAATGTTTCGAAACCGCAATCAGATTCATGGAAGCGCAGATATGTAGCTCTAGGTTGTCAGAATAAGCTTCACTATTTGATGCATGTTCTTCCTGAGGCGTAACTTATCGTTGATCGTTTTCACTTATCGTAAAAATGTACGATATTGTTAGTATTGATTTTTTTTGTGTGAGACATACTGTAGCCTATTTTGATAATACAATTTTTTGCTTTCAGAGCTCACCACTGTTGTACACGTCTTCGGAGAATTCTACTCGCCGCGATTTTTATCTAAAAAACGGTATACATTCATTTTGTAACGTTTTTTTTTTGAAAAATCGGAACTGGTGTATTCCAAAATAATGTTTATTTTCTATCCGTTCATATTTATATATTTCTCATAATTTTTATAGAATCGACTAAATCACCGGATCGTAGCCAGACCGGAAATGTTTTACAACAAATTCAACGAGAAAGCAATCAACAATTAGTATGTGCCTCGTTCTCTTTAGGTATTATGTAGTTATCACATCATTTTGCAGGGAAAGCGATTAAGACAAGTTCCAGCTCGTTATCGCGATTGTTTTCTTGCTGTTAGCGACAGTGAAGATGAGGTTAGGTTTTGTATAGTAATTCACCGTATGTTGTCATTGCAATTTTTCAAGATCAAAGCAAGTGTGGGAAGATCACAAGAAGTAAACGGGTCTCAAAAGTAGTTTGTAACTATCACATAGTTTTGTTTCAGACTTAATCATTGTACTACTATCTATGGAGCTTTTTATCATCTATGAACGCATATTCAAGACTTTATTCTCATAAAATTATAAGGCACTGTTATAACAACATTAAAGTGTTTGTTACGGTAATGAAAGAATAATGTCTCGAATTAGCCGATAATCGGCAACTTACTTAGTGCATTCATAATGCAATAATGGTGTGGAAGTCATAGTACTTTCGGAATCATGAAATATACATCTATAAGGTTCAACGGTTATTTTAACTAGGGTCGCTGTGTACAAATCATAAACTTAAATCCATAAACATAAACTCATCACTGGTTTTGATACACGTATTTGGTGAAGCAGTTGCAATTACAAACACAAACAATAACGTCCCGCAATCACTTGTGAAAATTTCGTGACCCTCACACGATGTTATCGGTTTATATTCTGAACACTAGTTGATGTTACTAATGTGCTCTCCGTCTCGTGACGACATTCTGACTTCAAGCGAACGAATTCGCGCGCAACCTGCAATCGATCAGTCTACTGTGACCACTGGCGTAGATATGTTGGTAATGTTTGTTCTTTGCAGCGGTACTAACCTCATCAGTTTGCCTTTGGCTTAGTATCCGAAGCAAGATCAGACCAGTCTCATCTATATGTAAACGTTGTCCGAGTTGTACCCACATAGCACATGACCCTGAAAAGATGGGTAGTACTTTCTCTTGTTCTTGTTATCTATAACATTATTTACCTTGCTCGACAACATTGGCTAATTGGAGTACGCCTACTCCAACAATACGATCTTCACGTGCAAAGCAGTAATCCTTCACTTGGAACATCAATTCGTAGTGTTCAGGTTCTCCTTCGTTTCCAAGGAAGCTGAAAAGACGCTCTTGATAGGCTTTTCTTAGAGAAAATGACTGATTGATTGATCTATGATTGGGAATTCAAATGTTAGGAAGAATAAGGTAAGTACATATGGAACTGTGTGTGAGACCAAATTCACCAATCTTCAGACTATTTAAATGGATTTTTGCTTTGTAAGTAGAAAACATGCAAGTACCAAGAAAACGTACAAATGGAACGTCTCGTTGAATTTTGGAGCCCAGTTTCCTGGTTTGCTTTTTGTTGCCATTTTCCGTTTTTTATCTGACAGATGGGGTCCAACAAGATGTACTTCGACGAAAGGTTTAAATACAGACGACGTTTGCCATCGTAGATCGTTTGCCGCCAAGACTATAATGGAAGGATTTCGACAAATTTATTATTTTAAAGTTAAATAAATTTGAAGTTTGAAGTAAATAGAAAAGTTTTTAAACCACAGGATATGCACGTGCCTTGCTGTTTTTATCTAATCAAATAGTTGACAGAACTCACTTTTCACTGTGACCTTCTGCTCACCAGTTCCCGGATGACTGAATAGATCTACCTGAACACTAACTTCTCCAACCGGTTGCTCTTGTGATGGCAAATCTGTAAGTATGTACTTCAAATGAAAATTCGACCAGAATTGTAATCAGGAAAGAGACTTGAGTTACGCACCTTGTTGCTTCTGACTTGTAATGAATGTTTTAATAAGCTGTTCGGTAGTCTGTGTATATAAACTGAGGGCGTATTTTAATGACTGTAGCTCAGGACTTTTCTCAAAGAACGACTTCTTCAGTCCTTGACCACCAGCGTGGAAACATTCTGAAAAGTGGTACACTGAATTGAATGTCCCATGGAATAAACAAAGTAGATCATCTTGGTATAGCGTATGCCCGTCCAAACCTTTTATAGCATCCAAGGCAGCATCCAAAACCGTGCATTGTTTTGGAGTCAGGGAACGTTCACACTCCCTAGCCATGTCCTGGAACAGATTGATTTTTTCAAACATTTAGTACTGTAAAAGACCCATTTATGAATAGATCATGTCACACGCTAGCCAGCAACACTGAATTCTATAGTGGGTCAACGACATTGTTCACTTATTTATCTGCATTCAAAGCAAATAGCAAATATTTACGTTGTATGGTTCGAGCTAAGTGAAGGTACATACTATTTGTTACGAGCCGAAAAAGTAATAAATATTGTACCATCATCTCTTTCACAGAACTCATTCCTTTGATATTTTGAATGTTAGTAGACATCAACTTTGTTACATCCTGGATTTTAGCATTTGGCAGTTGCTTCAATAGCTATAAAAGCACAGTACTAATAATATATGGAGATCATGCCATAGATCATGAAACGAGACAGTTAACACCAATAAAACGTAAGGTGAGGAAATCTAACCGTTTTATCAGCAAGTGGAGGCAACACCACCGTTTTCTCCATAGTTACTATAGTAATCCTCCAAAGCTCCTGCATATTAAATAGTAATTCTACAAAGAATTAGTACCTTTTATTGTAGTCAAGAGGTATACCATACCTTCAGAATGTATTTAAGAACAGTTTTCTCACACTGTTGAAAATATCGCTGAAGAGATCCTTCTAGTAAATCCATCAGTGGTTCTAATACAGCGTCTACCTCCTGAAATGAGTAACATTAAGTCCGACGAACGCTTCTACCTGTCTACCCGGGTTTCATGTCATGCATGAATTTCATTTAATTGGTATTGCTGCGTATTACAACTCTAGGTCGTGGGTATGTCATGTTATATTGAAATAAGACAAAATTCCTTTGGGACAAAGTAAACAAAGAACATACAGCTGCTAATTGCGTCTTCTGGAGTTGAGGTCCCTTGATCTTTGATAGTAATATACCTAGCTTATTTATTTGCTCGTGAATCATTGGTTCGAGTGTGACGACAAACTAGAATGAAAAATCATGTGTGTTGTGAGTAAAGTATTACTGTAACAACTAGGAGTAAGTAAGTACACATCGAATGCAAAAGAATAGAAAAGTACAAACCTGGCCAGATAGCTTATCCAATACACTGTTGAGTTTCTTTTGTAGATTAGTAAGCACCTGGCTGCATGCCGGATCCAAATCTGCACCACCCATCGTTTCGTAAATCTTTTCCAGTTGTACTCTACAAAGACAAGCTGCCTCAAAATCATAACAATCATCACCATCATAGCGTTATTGTCATGAAACGTTCATAACATTTTCAACTATCCGACGTACCTTAGCTGTTGGACATTGTTCATAAGAATACAAGCAAGCT
This sequence comes from Dictyocaulus viviparus, assembly GCA_000816705.1. Taxonomy (NCBI): domain Eukaryota; kingdom Metazoa; phylum Nematoda; class Chromadorea; order Rhabditida; family Metastrongylidae; genus Dictyocaulus; species Dictyocaulus viviparus. The sequence goes on along the minus strand of KN716230.1, from coordinate 344,488 downwards.
TTTCGTTTGACGAAAATTTAGGAAAATCTTTATGAACCATATCTGCATAAGCAAGGAGAACCTTAAAGTGACAGAATTGTGGAACTACAGTTAGTTGGTAATAATGACATGTGTGTTGTGTGTTCTTTCTCATATTCTAATTTTAGGTGCCAAAACAAGAAAGAATTCTCTTATGAAAAGAACACACAAAGTCCGTGCTAGATTCCCTGACTATCGTGAAGATTTTTTTTGGCTCCCTAATAATTGATCCCCTTATATTAAGCTTTCATCCCTTGTGATAAACAGATTCGTGAATTTCAGTCTAATGAGCTGGAGTTCTTAACGATATTCTCGCTTTCATATTCATAAGAAGTCTTAAATATTAAAAGTAAAAGATCAATGGCAATAGCAATGGCAAAAGATCCTTGGCATCAAATCAATGTTAGAGATTTGAAAACACTTGCAAATGTCAAAATATGGAGAAGAAGATGACTTACTTTGTTCAGAGTTTTACTGAACCGTTTCATCATATCAGCGTAAACGATTGGATTTGGGCAGTCCATCTAAAATATATCTTTCATGATTACACGATATTAATGAACACAGCTAAACTTGCAAACAGGACGATTTTCGCCTGATCTAAATAATGTAAGGTCCTTTAATTCCTTATCATCTGTTCTCGCACAAACATTCTTTTCGTGCAATATAGCTGCACGAGGTTCGAAGTAACCCATATATTATCCTTTGACGCTCAATACAAGCATCATCCCACTATCACTCAGGTTAATTTTCCAGCCAATAGTAAGTAGGTCACCTACCTGTTTAAGCAATTTAAGTGCTTCGTTCAATTGCGTAAACACATCTACAACACTGTTCGAGAAGCGTGTGTGATCCGAAGTTTGAGGGAAATTGTCTGCTTTATCTCTGAAGACAAAAATCGATAAATTTCTTGACACCCAGATGTTTTCGAAAAGGTTTGCTTTGAGCTACAGCTACACTAAGCTATCAACTAGAGAGCAAGCGATGTTAACGAATACACTTATGCCTAAAATCCTAGATTTCATGAGTTATTTGGTGAATGTATTTAGCGATGAATTTCATACCTGTTATATGCATTCCTCAAAATGTCCATTGAATGCTCGTCATTCTCATTCAACCAATCCATGACAAAAGGAATAAACCAGCTGAAATAAAGCATTTCTTTGAAAAAACTGAATAAGAAGTAAAATAATAGTTCAAAAATTAATAATTATATTTATTGTGAGAAGTACATGAGTAAACGTTAACATATGAAATTTGTGTAAGTTGTCAGGTTGCTCTATAACTTCTTTCGCAATATTGTCTTATTCCATTTCTATTCTCAAACACGTTTGAGAATTGTCTTTGTGATAAATTGTGAGAAATTGAGAATGCAATGTTGGAGAATGTTCTAGCAGTTCTAGACAGGCAGGTATAAAAGGTCACGGGTTGATCGATTGAGGATCAAAATAGATCAGAGCCAGTTACGCTTAATTATAACTTACGAATAACAAAGTTGGAAACCAGTGTAAAGAATATGGCCAAGTAGACAAACAGTGAGTCCGAGCCATGTACTGCTATCGACCAGTTAGTAAGCCATTGATTCAAAAGCTTCAACGAAGCCGACACGTGAAATGGAAGTCAACCTTACTCGGACACATTATTCACGTGGAATAACATGCTGTGTGTCACGAACTGGAAGCACATTCGAGTACTGGCACAAGGAATTCAGAGCAGACATATGGACACTACTGTAGCACCATTATTCACCACCTCAACTTAATTCTTGCCCAACAGAATAGTTAGAATTATATTGGTGATTGAATCAGAAAAAATAGTAACAATTTAATTAATAGAACTATCGAAATGCGGGAAAAAAATTATGAGACAACTGGGTAGAAATAATATTTTCAGCAAATATCATTATCATTTCACTATTAACAATAAAAATAAATAGGACAATAAACTTACGCAGGAAACTCCGGAATAGAGTGTTTGTACTGTGGTAGATCAGAAACGTATTTGAAGTAGAATCCTTTGACTTTGAAGTACAAATTCATGTACTCAGGCGTTGGACATTTCTTTGTTGTTGCATGTTCTGAGCAAAGCAAATATATAACAATTTCGTGCATTTCAGACCTATTTAATTTTTAATATGCTATATATATATATAGCATATTA
>KN716230.1:319503-329815 GCA_000816705.1 Dictyocaulus viviparus | reverse complement strand
AAACAAACAAACAAACAAACAACAATGACAAAAAAAGATAAGTAGAAAATATAAAGAGTTTAAATATATTTCATATTTGAATGTTATTAAGTTCAGAAGATTTAATTTTAATTTTAAATAATAAAAAGTGTTTTATTTTTATATTATACCGTAATCCATTCTAAATTTGTTATCAGAAAATTCCTGAAATCTAATTGATACCACTACTGACCAAACGAAATTTAAATATTTTAAAACACAAAAAAGGCCACTTAACAAATACTCCGTTCCATTTTATTGAGAAGATTTTTCTTGTAAAAAGGAAAGCGACGAGCAACAATCAACAAACAACAAACAAGCAACAACAACAATAACAATAAAAACATCAGCAGCCGTATGTTTTAGCAGAAGTCTCTTAGTTAATGGTTTTTACGCTTTTTGTTTTATAACAGATAGAAAACCTCGTTCTAGAAGAGAATGAGGTAACAGGTAAAATTATTTTGGGAGAGTTAATTGTTATGCGAGAACAAAATGTTATTTAGTCATCTTTCCTTAAGTAAACAAAAAAATCAACATAGCCGATATTATTGATAAAAAGGTTTCTGTTCGAATTGACGGAGGTAGATATTTCTCAGGATATAAATAATATACTATTAAAGTACTCTACTGTTTTGTTTACATGTTTACAGTTTACGTGCTCGAAATTTGTGATTGTAACATATGTTTAGTCACAAGCAGATCAAAATAAATAATCAACATTTACTACGAATAGAAATAGTGTTTTGAAACTCCGGAGGTAAAGAAGAGTCTTAACAATGGCGATAAATTTGGAAGAGTTCATTAATTATTCATAGCCCCAACCCATTCAGATACACATATCGCTACGTTTGTTTATTGTTTTTTTAGGTATATGATCAAACAATAACATCAAAATAATCAACTAGAAAGTATTCCGATAAAATCGTATTTGACTAGAGATCGATACGGTATAATTCAAATGAAGTACTGACCAGATCAAGTGGGATTACTGTAGCGATAAGAATTTGATTTACATACTGAGCTAATCTATTTTATTCTTCTTGGAAGGGTTATTCTACAAAGAAAAAAAGAATTTAAATCTTAGTGATAACATGTAATAAAACGAATACTTTTCAAGTTATATGGCTTAAATTTAAAAAATGGATAAATTTTGACCTAGATAATCTAACAACTACTTTTTCTCGAGTGAAGAAACACGAAACGGTGAGAAAAAGAAACGGTCGTAAAATATAGTAGTTTGGACGTAACAGATTGGTGTAATACGCCTACACTACTATTCGAATAGAAGAAAATCCTCGCAGTTCATTTAATTAGCGTAGTTTCTAAGCTTATAATTTCATTCAAATTTAATCACATAAGTATTTTACCGCTTCTCCTTATGTTTTTTTTTCAATAATTTCTTAGGAAAATGCGGAAAATTGTAAAAAAAAATATAGTCGTCATTATATTTTATTTTGCCTATGATATTATACTGTTGGTAATTGTGCTGAAATGGCCACAAATGGGAAATCCGTAGTGTAGTGGATCACAACGGCAGATCGGACATCTGTAAGTGCGGGTTCGAGTCTCATCTGAGGTTGCGAATTTTGCGGTCAATTCAGCACAATTTCGAATAGTATAAGAAAAATTCATTAGTATAATTAATTTGTATTTACAACTTTTAATAAAAATTCAAATGGCATTACGAGCCAATGTTCCTCTTTTATCACGTTATGCTTTCGCTTTCTTTTCTCATTGGTTCTTTTTTTTCACTTTTTTCCTTTCTTTTTATAAAAATTCAATTCAGAAAGTTTTATTAGATGAGGGAAAAATTAGGTGAGAGACCAACCAGTTCCTCGTCACCAAACGTCGTTTTTGCCGCATTCGCTAATCCGGCTTGTGCTCGCTTCGTTGCCATCGTCTAAAGCAAATAAAACGCTTCTAAGAATAATTTTATATTAGAAGACAATCAAAAAATAAAATAAACAACTAAAAAACATCATCAAGCATCCCTCCTATTATGAGGTAAAACAGCCAGCTGTAGCAGAACAACGCAAAAAGCGACATGTTCATGCGGGACAGCAACAAAACTCATAAATAAAGTAAAAAAAAACAATAAAAAAACTATTAATACAAAATACTTAGCTATATTGGGGCCATGCTGTTATTATTAGAAAAAAAAACACACGATAGCCCAAAGCTTACAACGTATTTCATAGAAAATGGCTTTGAAAAACTACGATAGTTATGAGAATTAAGGGTTTTTTTGCCTCACTTCAAAAATTTTGAGGGCATATATATCCTCAAAAACTCTAGATACTATTCCTACTCAACCAGTAAGCAGTAAGCAAAAATTAAATTTATCCATGTAAAAAAAGCCATGTTCTATGAAATTCGATCAATAGCCATGCTTTACCATATGTGTGAAATCGTAGATCAAATTATTACCTTCAAGACCTGAAAAAATACGGTGACTGAATTATTTGTAGGGGATAAAGAGTTTGAAACTTTAATCATACTGAAAAATTCTTTATTTATGAGGCTTTGAGTAAAAAAAACAGAAGTCGAAAAATGTTCGTAGGAAAATTTCTTGACAAAAATCATAAACGATAGAACCCATAGAAACCATCGTTAAGAAAACCAATATTAGTCAAATATCCATCGATTGTATTTGTTTTCGTTCCTCTGAAATGGCCTTAGAGATGAGGAAAAAACCTCATCACTAAGCTTAGAAGGTAAATTCACTAATATTATTCCGTGACATCTTGAAATCTTTTTTCTTCTTTGATACATATATTTACTAATTTTAAATGTTCATTAATAAATATTTCAAACGTGACGATGATGATGACAATGATGATGATCGTCATCATCCTCATGATTATCCTCGTCATTATCACCATCATCATCATCCTCTTCATTCTCTTTACGATGATGATGATCATCATACCAGTTCAGAGACGAGTGGAATGCTTGTCTTCGTACGGGCGACATTCATGTTCGGAGCTGCGTCTATACTTTTGTAGAACGCGTTCGCCGCTGTCGAACCATTTCCATCCAACACCGTCGACTAAAAATTACTTTTTTTTCTCTACATTTACTTTTCAAATTCATGTAAATTTTCCAAATAAAAAAAAAGAAAATTAGCTGTATTGTAATTGTTCTGACCAGGATTCGAACCATCGCTAAATCGCATGCCAGTATAGATTCGGTGCAATTGTACTTTATCGATTTGTTAATTTCATAAACAATTATTCGTTTTCTAATTTTTATACAAATGCATTTTCATTTTTATTTTTTCACAATGATTAGTGGAAAAATCGATTGAACAGGAATTAAATCAATACTGTGATTTTTTTGAATGTGAACGTCTTAAACACATAGAAGCAACATTTAGAGGCATTTTCCTAGTAAAAAAGCACTACAATAACCTCAAATTATTCAAATTAGACATCCTCTGAGCCTACGAGCATAAGTGCCTTAGTACTCTTCATGTTTGAAACACTGATGCTAAGATCTGTTTGTCTTCATCATAAGTGGAAAGTTTTCATTTCGTTTTTGATTCGCTAAGTAGTGTTTTGTTTTTCTTTACGGCTAGACAAAAGACAAGCTGACATGAAGCTTACCAAAAATCGCCGATTTCTGTACACATCGGTGAGTAACACTTTTGGACGTGGTGTCATTGATGGTTGATTATTAGAATTCTGTAGAGAGAAACTACGTTGACGTAATGGTATTGGAATTAAATAGTGTAATTCCGGGCATGATTTCGAGCGTCTATACTTGACGCGACGACGACAACGACGTCGCGGTGCTGTAGTGTGCGCACGGCGTACCTTCTTGAAGCTTTTCGAGAAGGCAAGCAGCGCACGCGCGCGATCCGCATCGCGTGCCATTTATGACAGTTTCATCTGTATATTTGAAAATAACTTAGCAATTTAAAGAAAAGAAAAAACAGATCGAAAAAAAAGCCGATAAGACGAACGGATAGAAAAAGTGAAGAGACAAAATGACGTAATGATTGAATGGAACGAGAGAAAATGAAAACGGCTATGATATGACGTCGATGTTGAACATCATGGAAAGACGAATTAGTTCGATTGAAACTTTGAGGACATATTTATAGCTAAATTAATAGAATAATAAATGAAATAGAGATGATAAATGTACAAATGCGCACAGCTATAAAATTAACTAGGATACGGTAAGCGCTACATAGAGACGCAATTGATCAAAACTGTAGATGATCATCATGTGTCCTCTCGTTCCTCCTAACTGAGTCAATGGTTATCAGAAATGCTAATGCTAAAGATTGACAAGCAGAATCATAATATTCGTTTCTTTTTACTCTATATAAAAAGCACCGACGACACATCAAACGAAGAGCTGAACAAAACGATTTCACTACATTCTAATTATTCAGCGTCAATTATGAGGAACTAATAATAAAGCTTAACCTCATGTATTGCGAGCCCCAATATAATTTACCATGAGACGGAATATATGCTCTCAGTGACCTCAGTTATACGTACAAATTCAATTTTGTGAGATTATGAGTCAGTATGCAGAAAAATAAGTACCGATCATTTCCGAGGAAAATGATCTACCGTTGATCTATGTACAAAGGCTGACAAAAACGAGTTTCTATGAGTTAAGCAATTCCTAGTTTATATTACTAGTTTTCTATACCTCCTTTACTCCTTTAATACACAAATGCATAATTTAGGTGAATAATAAGATTACTATAAACGTTTTTAGATTGAAAAACCAATTCCAATGAGGTGAATATCCTCTAATTTTGACCTCATTTAACATTTCTAAAGGTAAAATATATATGATTTTAAGGGTAAATTACTTAAAAATGTTTCTAGTCTTTCTTAAATGTTTCTAATTAGAATTATAAAAAAACTTTTAAGTTATTTTATATATAAGCTTTAGATAAAAAGTAGTACGTTGTGAGTGAGTTTGAGGAGGAAAGCAGTAATAACTCTTATAACTGATTTTGACAGAACGTATGGGGAACGTATGTAAATAGTAATAAAGCCATCAAAACAAGCGATTCAGAGCTTTTTATATTGATACAAATTTGCCGAATACAATATTAATATGAGCTTAAAAGTGCTGATGAGGTGAATGAGGTTCGTATCAACAAAGAGAAAAATGTCCGAAATAAATCGTATTGATATGTTAAGTTATTAAAACTTTTTCCCAATTAATAATTACTATAATTAAAATCCTGTATAACCAATCTCATTTCACTCACTTAATTCACTCCAAAAAATGTGAGCTTCTTTATAAAAAAACTCTTTTAGAAGAAAAGAAAAATTATGAATAAAAATGAGTCAAAAACAAACATTAGAATTTCTTTCAAAGTTCTATTAGTGTTCCGCAAATCGATCGTTATCGATTAGAGGAAAAAAAAAGACCTCTGAATGGAAAGGAGTGAAAAAAGCCTCTTCCATATTAAAACTACGAATCAATAAACGCTATAGACAACGGCGGATGAGAATTACATTTTGGCAAAGACATAATGAAATTCGATAGCAAATGAGGTAAACGAGGCGAAAATCAGCAACAAAATGCTTCTATGGTGATTTTCTGATCGGTTGAGAAACCACGACGACGCGATGAAGTTAACAGAGTTCTCTAAAACGCCGCCTAATGAAAAAAATGCTTATCGATCAAAATCGTTTGATGATAATAAAAATTTCGGCAGTTAAATAATACTTTTAAGAAATGATCTCAAAGCTTTTATCTCTACTGTTTATATTTGAAACCTATAGCAAAAGAAAAAAATGAGATTAAAAATAGTTGAGGATTGAGGGGATAAAATTAATAATACCATAACTGACAGATAGTAAAAAAGCTAAGCTTTTCTAAAGGAGTTATGCACTACAAAAACTATAAAGGAGGTAGAAACTAATAAACATTTGACTCATCATACAAGTTTTCTATTGCCTATTTTTCTTTATTTTTTATTACATCGAGCAATCGTCGCCCATATCTCTCGAAAAGGAATATTCATTACTCTGAACTCTTTCTAAGCTTTTATGAGGAGTTACAGCAGTCACTAGAAATATTAAAGATATTGAAATTTTATTCAAATTAACAAATAATTTCAAAAAACAGGTCCTATAAAGACGAGAATAAAATTTGCAATGAGAGAAAAAAAAAATTTCATAAAAAATCAGAGAAATTAAGCAAAGATATTTCGCCTACGATTTACAATTTCAAAAAAAAATACAAAAAATCGATTTTTATTCTTACTTTATATAAACTTTATGCTTTACGCTAAGGCTTAGGCTTAACCTCAAATTAGTTTAAAGTTCTTCATTTTTAAAATAAACGATATTTCGTTAACATATCAATACGTAAATTATGCTATCGAAATACTATTTCCTCGTTTTTGACTCAAAAAAAACAGAAAATAAAAACAAAAAATGAAATAAAAAATCGAGTCAAAAGAGGCGAGTCGTTTTGAAACCGTTTGAGAAAAATCCGTAGAAGCATTTAATGAACAAAACAAATACCGTAATCAAGAAGAATCGCTTTCTGTCTGTCTTCTTCTGAATTTTGAAAAATTCAGAAGAAGAAATAAAAATTTCATTTGTTGCAAGAGAAAGGAACTTCGTAACTCACTAAAATAAACAAATAAAAATAAAATTATAATGTCCATAGTTGTGCTGAGATGGCCGCAAAACTCGGAACCTCAGGCGGGACTGAAGGTTATTATAATGTCCATAGTTGTGCTGAGATGGCCGCAAACCTCGGAACCTCAGGCGGGACTGAACGGGACTGAACATTGCAAAAATGCCACTGCGAAGAATGCAGTTAAATAAATAAAAATTACGAATATGTCTAAAATAAATTATTATTAAATTTGTGTATTTTTTAAATAAAGATATAATATAATTCAAATAATAATATTTTTAAATAAGTAATTTTATAAAATTATTTTTTCCTTTATGAGAAGCTCTTGCTTAGTAGAAATTAGCGAAAAGCGATAACAAAACGCTATAAAAATAGAAAAAAAATACTAAAAAAAATAAACAAAAACAACCTTAACGATAAAAATAAATATAAAGATCGAACTAACAAATAAGTGAGTTAGCAGGAGGGAAGAAATTTTTAGAGAAAAAAAAGAGTTCTTCCAAAGAGTTATTATCATCATTAACACAACAATTTACATAAATATTGAACAATGGCCGAAAATTTTCCTCAATCGTTTCTTTATTGATTTTTTTCCCTCCTCTCGTCATTTTATGTACATATATAAAATTCATATTCTAACATTATTTATAAGCATTTGATAGCACCAAATTTGTATAATAAAAAAACGAACATAAAGAGAAAGACGAGAGAGGAAAAAAAAACATAATATATGCATGAGGCTAGGCTGACAGCATCGATGGAGTGAAAATTCTTGGAACTCTTGAGGAAAAAAAAATCGATGAAACTACTTCTCGTTAATTTATAGAACAATTAAAAATAGTTAAAATAAGTATAGGCTTATATAATTCAATTCGATAGATTTACATTGAATTGTTAAGTGAAAATCAATTTTAAAAAATAGATCAATAAATAGTAAAAAGATAAGAATAACAATTTGAAAAAACAATTCATTTTGAAAAATGAAATAAAATAAATTTTTAAAAGTAAAATTTTAAAAATTTAGCAGAAAAGAAAGACCTACTACATAGTGACGTCATTTACGGATCAATAAATTCAACCTGTGAAAGAGAAGAGGAAAAAAAAAGTCTAAGAAAAAGTTCTTCTATTAAAAAAATGTTTTTTCTTAAATATATCAGAACAGAAATTTTATCGTATATAGGAGAATAGAAAAACACAGGATAAACAATAAAATAAACAATGTTGAAATAAAACGAATCAATTTGTAAATAAACAAAAATAAACAAAAAATTGTAATGGTTACATAAATCAGTTACAATATTTAGCTGAATTGACTAAAAAGTATTTCATATAAATTGTTTTGTTTTTTCTAAAATGCTATTTTATTTATCCTCAGTTTTCTTTTGTTTCAGGGAAGAAAAAACTGAGGAAAAACTGAAGTGTGAAGAGGAAAAAAACTGTATAGCTGAAAACATATCGAGTAATAGAATGAGACATAAGTAAGTAAGTAAAGTGATTATGTAAATGGGCGTGATAATCAGCTTGCTGTACTTGTTAATCGACGACAACCTCATTCCCTCAAATTATTTACTCATTATAAGTTACCTAGAAATCATTACATTTCACATAAATGCCTATGTAAATGAATTTAAATATATATATTTGTATTTGTATTCACATGAGGTATACTGTATCGCACTAATGTAAAATGACGTCACTTTGTAAAATTTAGTGAGTTCAAATCAGTTTGAAAATCGGTAGAGCAAAAATTACTCAAAATTATTGATTTTCATCATCATTATTATTTTTTTGAAACAGATTAACAAATTATTTCAAAAAAAAACACTCGCATTATTTTTGTGGAAAATAATAAAAATATTTCTCGAAATGATAAAGTACAATGTTTAACATCAAAATATAATTTTTATTATTGATTTTTCTTCACAATCGATCGCGATAATGCGGTCGTAATGGTATGATATTGATATGCGACGTTTTTCAGTTAATCATAAAACTCAAAACCTCGGGTGAAACTCAAACATAACACAAAAGAACGGGAATAGACGCGAGATGTGAGTTCAAGTACTGCCTGAGGGCTTGAGGTTTTGTGAGTAACTGAAAAAACGTGAGATATTCGAACAGAATTAGTAGTGATTAGTGGCGAGAAGCTTTTCCATCTAAAAAATTCTCTACGCTTAAATGATAAAATATGAAAAGCCTAATTAATAATAATCTACTGAAATCATAATACTGTAAAGGTCAATCGATGCGAATAAAATGAGTCATCCCAAGAAAAATCAATATCAATTTCATTAGGATTTTTTTGAGATCCATGGAAAAATCTATGTAAATTTTTTTGCGGTACATTGACTTAATGAACACGCACAGATCGTATTAACATTATTTTTTTCTTTTTTAGGAAAATTTTAAAAAAAATCGATATTAGGATGGAGAAGATTACAATTTTCTAAAGATTCAATATAATTCAAGAAAAAAAAAACAAGAAAGAAAAAAAATCGATATTGAACGTTGTAAAAAACGAACATAAAAAAAATGGATTATAAGTGTAGTTAATGTAAAATTAAATAATTTAAAATAAAAATACTACGAATGATTTTGTGAAAGAAAAGCTTATGAAAAGTTTTTAAACTCATAAGATCCTCATTTTGTGAGTGATTGAGGTTTTTTTGATCTAAATATTTGTAAAATTGATTTTTTAGAGTGAAAAATATTTTTGGTGAAAGAAATTTTCTTAAAAATCAAAGAAGAAAAGTTGAGTTACTCAAGAAAATTTTTACCCTCATGAAAAATTGTATGGCTTCAAATTGTTAGATTTCCGCATAAAATAAAAAAATTAAATATAATTACAGGTGAAATGATTTTTATTATTATTAAAATTAAAATAAAAATACATCTAAAAATATACCGCCTCAAAATAAATCTTTGTAGAAAAAAATATCAGTGAAAAAAAAACGTTAAATGAAATGTTTCGAGGAAAATTGGGTTGTATATGAGATTTAAACCTCAATTATAGTTATTTAAATTGAGCATAACGGAATAAAAGGCTTAACTCTTGTGAGGTCACTCATTGAGTTAGAAGAACTCTTATAGAGGAAAGGAGTTGAAGGAAATGTGAGTTTGTTAGTTTGAGGTAAGATCCCGGTAAGACAGAAAAGTAAAATTCATTGCAAATTGAAAATAATGTTTTCAGTTAGTATATAAGTTCTGGCTCCATTTCTGATGCGAAAATAACAAACAAATAAATAAAGCAAAACAATAAATAAATAAGCAAATAAACAACAACAAAAAAAACAACAAGTATTTCATTATAGGAATGTCAATGTAGCATTTTTTTCTAAATTTTATTTAATTAAAGAGTAAAGAAACCAAACAATCGTCGACGAAGAAGCTGAACCAAACGCATAAATTAACAATTGTTTCATTTGTAAATAAATGTAATTATTCTCTGATTACAGGAGTTATATGGAGGAATAGAACTATTCAGATTCTTGCAAACGACTATTAGACTTCGGACGAATGAGTGTTTCTACCTTGTTGACTCATTCAAACTCACTAGGATAAGAAAAAAAAAGGACATAGCGTTGATATCTACTAGTAGACAAGAGAGAAAAAATGCTTATGAAGAAGAATATTGGATAAATAAGATTATTAGCAAATATTCTCC
>KN716230.1:221746-251570 GCA_000816705.1 Dictyocaulus viviparus | reverse complement strand
TATATATCGTACAACCCAGTTGTCATGTACATTACAAAAATGAAAAATATTTAAAGCGATGCAGTAACAATTGATAATTGATCCGATTAGAATTAATCACCTCAATATAAAAGGTAACGGTGATCAAAAAAAAACCAAAGAGCCCTTTAAGACGACCACCCATTATGATGGAAGCAGACCACTAACATGGACTAAGAATGTGGGAAGGGGAAACGAACTAAAATTTTGCTGAATCCAGCTCTACCAATAGATTTATGTCATCCAGTATCCAAATAAGTTATAGTAGGAAATAAAATTCTATAGACTAAATAACTACAACAGAATGTTCATCAACACAACCCTTAATATTTGCTACTCAGTTTACAAAGTTTAATAGTTTTAGACTCACCATTGGATCCACTTCTTTGTATATTAGTGTCTCTCGTTGCATCGATAACACACTTTGACTCGAACTGTTTTATAGGAGGCTTAAACATAGAAACTATTACCATATGAAACATACATTGTTAAAACAATTTCCACTATATCGAAGGATGTCGCAAATAACACAATATGAAAAGCGAGTCAAATACAAATATATCTGCTAACCTTTCTTTCATAAACTTTTGTATTTCTATTTGAATTATAATTCAAATTTGAATAAACTTCAGTTTGAGCATGAGTACCTGCAAATTATTGACAATAGCAAACTTCTCAAAATTGATAATATTGCGAAAACAACTTACCAGTTGCTTCAGTGATTTTACTCTCTTTGGGAGCGTAAGTGATTTTGCTACAAAATTTTCTATCCCGCATTTTATTCGACTGAGTGAAATTTGGATTGTTTCTCCTTTTATGAAAAGTACAAATCATAAACAGAAATGTACACAGGAGCACAACTTTTTCGAGCTAGTTAGAAACCTATTTCGATATAAATAATTGTTGTTTATAGGTGAAACTGAATTCTCCTATATGAGTAGTGAGTAACCGAACATTAAAATTATTTCTTAGCTCGAACTCATCCGACTCTTTTTGAATCCTTAAACGAATCATAATCATTTTCATACATTGAAAACGAACTCATTGTGAAGCATTATGAATCCTGGTTAGAGATAAAGTTGAGTAAAATAACCACAATCACACCATTTCGGTAATTACTCACATTTTCTTTTTTCTTTATTTACAGGACTGCAAAAGGATTATCCAAATATCTTCTTTAGGAAATCTGTCTCAGACAATTGGAAGTTCTCTGAAATCATTTATTTCACAAGAATTAAACTATCTATCACTAATATCAAAACGAACAATCTTCACGACACACATACAAACTAAAATAAGGATTACCAGCACAAAAATAAAGGGTTACAAGCTGAATTAATAAAATACATCAATATATTTCTATTCCAATGAAAGTATACGTCAATCTAAATGACTTCATGATTGTTTATTTTTTATTCTTGTTTTCACGTCGCATCAATGAACACCGACTTATAGGTCTTCTTATTTAATTGTGTACTCCAAGTTCTCTTTCTATTATGATCTCTTCTTCTGTTATTAATAAATAATTCACTACTAAATTATTTCATCTTGTTAGTAAACATACTTACTATTCATTAATGTTCAATGTACTGCTTCATGCTAGACTATTCTCTGCCTGCTCATTCTCATAGAAAGGAGTTTCAATATTTGCATGTACATACTGTTCCACTTTTCTAGCATTAGTTTGAATTGTAACTCATACACTCATCTTCAGACTTATCTTCAGTGCGATCAAATTACTTAGCTACATCACATCACGAAATACTCAAATCTCCTTACTTCTAGGTAAATAACCACAAGTAAAGCTTCCTTGTTACTTCTGCTTACAACTCTGGATGTGCGAAATACCGGAATCTGCTGGACAAAAATGATCCAGTTGATTTTTAGAAAAACATATTTCTGAAGTACAAAAAGTAAACTCGCCAACAACGAATGATAATTAAACCCGTGTCCTTTTCTATAACAATTACTCTAACAGATTCCTGAAGAGATTATTGGTACTACCTTTGCAGTAAGCTATCAAAAGCTTATAATTTTAAAATAATTCTAGCAGATTCAAAGAAATTTACGTAATGAATAAGTGCTTTGTAAAAACGGATCTCATTATCTTTCTTAAATCTGTTCTGAAACAATTAGTATAACATAATGAACCAAAAAAAACCACTATCCATGCTGTCCCTATAAACCGTTGCCTCCACAACTAACAGAGGAAAGCCATTTTAAAGGCTCTGATGAAGGCGATTCTGCCGAAACGTTAGCCCGTCTCTGTGTTGTATTGTCTTTTCAATAAAACACTGTTCACCAACCTCGAGTACTAAACAAAGTCACAATCAAGATATTCAATTTACAAATGCCGAGGTTAAAGGATAGCCGATCCTGGAAACATTCAAAAAAAAAACTAGTTACATTATAATTAATTTGAAGAGCGCTAAAAATAGTTACGAATTATTTTATATATATTTTACAACTATCATAATTGTATCACAATTTGACTTGCAACGATATAAGAATATCTGGGATTGAGCTGAATTGGCCGCAAAACTCGGACACTTAGGCGGGACTCGAACCCGCACTTACAGATATCCGGTCTGCCGCGACCCTCGCTCTACAACCACTCAATGCTTCACTTATAGTAAGTTGATATCTTAACCCAAAATCTAGATATCTAGTTCGCCATTAGTTTTTGAACTTCTCAGTTTTCTAAGCAGTTCTTGAAAAAATTACCACAATTGCCGTGTTGATGTGCAACGGAACTCCATTCATCTTTAAACTACCTCAACTAAAACCTATCCATCATGCAAGCTTTCCACCTTGTTAGAGTACGGAAATATTTCACACATAAACGAAGAATGATCTACGCCGTTTGTAATTTTCTTCCTTGAACAATTATTATGAACATCGAAATTTGACAATCGATATCAGAGTGATGTATTTTTGCATCGGTGAAGGTAGTACCTCATTGTCTGTGTATCCACTCTCCTAACCAGGTTGGTCAGCTATGTGTAACATTGCTAAATGGAACGTTGGTTTTGAATTCGTCGAAAGCTTCAAAACTAACGACATTAGTTTTCAGTATAAAAGCTTGATGCCTACTATTTTGGAGAGTAGGAAAGTCTTTTTACTACCCAACATCAGTGTCTCATTAAGAAAAAATGAAATCAAAAGAAATAGAAAATAAAAGGAAAAAATTAAGTAACATAAGAGAAATTAGCAATATGGATGGAGAAATTTCAAAAGTTAAAAATTCTAAACATTGGTTGAGGAGGTTATCAACGTAACGGGACAGTTTAGTTTAATAACGGATGATCTATTGAAATCTAACGACAGATTACGTAAACAATGCTTTGTTTTTTTTTTGTACATGTGAATTATATGCAAATGTGAGACGAGTTCTATCGATTGAAGCATCCAACTATCCGAGTTTAACGCGATTAAATTAAAAATTAATTTTTTTAAAATTAAATTCAATTAAATCTCCATATTGATGGAATTAAAATTTCGGAAAAGAAAAGAACTATTCCTCTGCGAAAATCATTACTGAAAAACAAAACAAACCCTTTAAGATAAGATAAAGTATTTATATGAATGACATAGTCGGTGTCAATTATTAATAACCAGTTTTCATGGCGACCCTAATTCCTGCGAACGATTTAGTCTGTAAATAGTAATAATGTAGTGAAATTAACGTTGTTTTACTAAGATCTTACTAAAGAACTGTACTGTATTGTACTGTTACGTCGTAAAACCATTAATTAAAAAAGTATGATTTAAGCTTTGCAGAGAAAAAAATGAGGACATAGTCATAGCATTTCATAAAAAGAGCTTCATACTACTATTAGAGAGATAAAGAAGAAATGTTATGAGATACATAGTAACTTCGTAAATACATGAACGACAACAGGATTACGATTAAAGCCATCTGTTTACGATACGATATGACGATGGACCTCTTCCATATTTGACTCCGTCCATCTCGATATTTGTAGATTAGGCGAATGTGAGAATTGAGGCGAACCGTACAGAGTGAGGACAATCATTGGTTTGTTACAATGAAACAAATTTTGTCTGAATGCATTCATCTGAATATCTTTTGTCCATTACAATCGCATCAGACAAAATACAAAGTGGTTTTGTCGTGTGGACTTCTTCTGACATTGTTCAATGCTAATGCTGCGTATTTCTGTTTTGGTGGCTAGCTTGTCGTAGTAGTTGCTATTCAATATCAGCTTCTCCCTCATTATTTTCATTTAACACGATCCACTTACCGAAATTAAAGATCAGACTATAACATGTGTGGCACGTAGCAATGATATATAATGATGTTGCGTAAATAAGCACTATTTACTATACCCCAGAAAAAATAAAGATGAAAAACAAACTCATCAGATATGGTTCCTGTTCTGTTGGTTCATAAAACGCATATTTTTAAGCGAATGAGGTTGAAAGGTTGCAGAAAAAAGACGAGAAATAGTCGTTGATAATGACGAATACTAATTTCTATAATGAGAATGAAAACGACTCCATCATTGAGAAAAAGTCGTTGTGAAAGTAAATAGTGAGGTATTACAGCATATGACGAGTATTTTTATTTAGTATGTCACTTGATGCTTTACGTTTGGTTTCCGAATATATGACTCCAGCTGGACGAATAAATCTCGCTCAAACAAATACCGAAATGTGTAATCACTTAATTAGGTATGATGTCATTATCATCGTCTAAATCGCCTTACAGTTTTTTCTCTTTTCTATAATATCCTATAAAGTGCATTAAAAACTTTAGCTCACGTAGAAGGCGATAGCTTAACGTTAAGCTTTGACTTTTAAACTAACCATTGATAAGATTTTAAAGAATGTTTCAAGTTTATGTAAAAAAGAACAACGATGCTTCTTTATGAATTGAGGAGCTGAGTGCTTTCATCATCCTTAACATTTGTAATTAAGTTCACTGCAATCAATCAATATAACAAAATGACAAAATTAACAAATACGAAACGACTGATTAACGAAAACGAACATCATATCGATCTAACGCAAAGCAATTGAATTTGGCAATTTTCTAGAAATGATTAAAACGATGACGCATATCGTTCGTTAGATAGATGTGAATTCCATTCCAGTGATGAATGAAGGCGTGAATTAAATGATTCATTAAAGTAATCACTAGCATAAGAATGAGAGGGAGTCGAGGGAGAGGGAGACGAAATGAATGTCCCCCAACATACAGCTGTGCAGGGATTACTTTTTTTTTGGAAAAAGATCGCAAAGCCATGTGTTTGAAGGAATCTGTTCAACTGAGTCATTTTCGATACGAACAAAAAATTGCGAAATCATCGGTTCAGTTGAGAATTTGCACAACAGCGGAGGAATTCTCGTCAATTTTGTTCGAGAACGATTCAGAAAACGGTATTATTCTAAATTTATCGCGAGTAATCGGTAGTATGGATAGTTATGAAAGAAAATGGTCGATGAGTCACAAAAACATAATGCCTGGTTGACTCATAAACACACTCATCAATGCTATAATCAATCTTACAATTATAAAAATAACGCTCTTTATACTACATAATGATGAAGGTATATCAATATTCATTCAATTTATATAATATTCTCGTCACGCTTATCGTGCCCGAATCATATCAATGGTGATCTTTGACGCAATGAAAGAAAATCAATTATCCAATCAATCACTGCAATTATTGATCGGACGTTTATTTCAGATGGGAAGATGTACATAGTTTAATGTTCTGCGACACAAAAGTTTTAATGGCAGGTGAAGTATTTCGTCATAAGATCGATACAAAAATCGATGTGGTGAGTGCGCGTGACAGTAAATAAGTTCGTTTCTTGAATTATTTTCTCTATAGGCTCTGACTTATGTTAAGCATTGATAAGCAGATAGAAATTAGTATAGGAAAAACATCTAATTCGCTAATTTCTACTAGTTTCTTTGTTTGTTTATAAAAGTCCTATGGGATAATTGTCGAGTAACGAAGCATCACTATTATAATTATCGATCAATTAAACACCGCAGCAGACGATCCTGTTAACGATCACGTAGGTTGACATAACTGAATGAAGCTGCATGTAAGTGATCGCTTTCATAATCTTATTTCATTTCTTGTCGAAAATGCCGGAATCCAGTTAGCACAATTGACTTACAAGCTAGGATGTATATCGAAACAATTCCAAGTGCTGCAGAGTGTGTAAACAACGGTGCTTATCAATTTCTCTTCCGAGGCTTATAACGAGACAACAAATATGGAGTGAGTGGAGACACCCATAAGTTGAAAAAATGTCCTCCGTTGGTCTATATGAGATCAATAGTGGCGGAAACCAGACCAGTGTCTTTTTCGTATATTCGAACTTAGCTGGTCGAAGAAATCGATGAGCGAAGAATCCTGTATCAAATCGTTTTTTTAAAATGCACTTTAGGTAGCATGTAAATATGAATAAGGGTAAGCAATGGCATGATCTACCTCATTATGGAGATATATGAGCCATTCGTTCTGTTGATGTTATTATGTATTTGGATGGTTCTATAGAATAACTTCAGAGGACGTTTATTGCTAAGTCAGTGATACTTACTATCCCCGATTATTCTGATAGCAAATCACCGGCGCCTGAGGGATGGGGTGCCTTGTTAGCGTATGCCTGGACTCGAATCTGCGTATACGGTATCCAAACCCGCATATCATTGTGGCTCCTTCCTGCGTTACAGTAGTCCTACATCATAGTAATAGAGATGGCAACTGTTCTACAGAATGTAAGAAATAATTGAATAGGACGGGAATATTTTAAAGAAATCTACCAGAGAAATCTTTTTTTTTTCTGGAAAACACTGCCGAAAAACTGTAACGAATAGAACGTAATTTAGGGCCTCCTAAACACAATGAATAAGTCGTTTAGTCTTTGTCCACATGCCCGTTATGTGTGGATTCAGACGCGACTTCAACAGGAACATATAGAAGAACTTCAGAAACGTTCAAACACTATGGAAGAACTATATATTTCTAGTGAAAATTTTGATACGTATGTTTATTGATAGCATTCAAATATGACAACGTAATGATCTACTTCTTGAGGAAAATATTATAGATCGAATAGAAACAAATCGATTAATGATGGTTTTGACCCACGAATGAATTCACTGTTTACGAATCCACATAACACTTTCATTGATTAAAGTTGATGTACTTTTGAAATCACCATGTTTTCCATATCGATTGAACGTCAAATACTCTGCTATACGTAATTCATTTTGTGAATAGTGAATATCGAGAAGATTCTGAATGAATATCAAACCTTCTTAATGTTCTTATGTACCTGATGCCTAAGCATAGCTTGAAGTTTTCTTTCCCTTACTATCAGCATCTAGACATAACGTAGATGTTTGAAAGGGCATCATAATCCAAAAGAGGGAATATGCAGACCGAAAAGAGCAAATGCTCAAATCTGCAAAAAGGGCATTAACATTTCGAAATTCCGATTAGCTTTT
This sequence comes from Dictyocaulus viviparus, assembly GCA_000816705.1. NCBI lineage: Eukaryota > Metazoa > Nematoda > Chromadorea > Rhabditida > Metastrongylidae > Dictyocaulus > Dictyocaulus viviparus. The sequence goes on along the minus strand of KN716230.1, from coordinate 244,057 downwards.
GGCACTAAGTTCTTAAAAAGGACTGGCTGAGGAATTGAAGAACTCATTCTTTCCACAGCTTTCCTCGCCATATAAGCAATTATGGCAAGCATCTCTTCCATGCTTTTCGCTCATAATCTCGTGTCATTTTTTTTTATCTGAGCAGTTAGTCTTGTTGTATTAACTCTTGAATTTATTACGATTGTTAGTCGTTGTATGCAATTTTTGTTATTATGTTTGAAAAAATGTTAAAATATCCAGGCATGAGGTTTGGCGGTCGACGTTTAGCTGGGCAATACCCAAGCTATTCCTGTTTCCGACAACGGCGCCCATTCTACTGCGTGACCTTTATTCAATATTCAATCTTCATCGTCGTCATCTGAGGACAAACATACCGACTTCATTAGCCAAGTTTAAAGTCTGACACACTCGAAGACTAGAGCGTTCATCAAACTTTAACAATTTTATTAACTTCGCTATAGTGGTGGGATATGGCTTCTACATCAATACTAAGCTGCTACGTGTCATAATTTGATTGATTTTTTCGTCTAAACCCTCACTGTTACAGATATGAGCGTCCGTGAATACGTCCTAAAGTGGGCCATACCTCCTCCATGAACTGCGATATCCTTTTTTTTTGCAGTGATTACTGATTAGAATACTCTTGTTGTTGTTAAATTCCTGTCGCCACTATTATGATGATACTATTCGGCACATTTAATCCCTTGAATGCATGGCATCCTGGCCAACTCCGGTTTGTTATATCATCTGTTGTGCACATCTCTCTCCACATTTAGAATTGATGTCAGTGACGTCATGTTAAGGTAACAAATGATCGGAACCATACGCATGCTAAAATCAGAAAAATAGATACCGTAGTACATGAAAATTTTGAAGAATATTTAAAATCATGCTTTCATGATTATTATTTAATGTATTATAATTGCTCGATTTCAGACAGTATCCACTGTCTTGGGATGGATTTTCAGCAAATCGTTTGCGTAGCATCAATATTCTGCAACGAATGGACCAACAACTTAGTTTGAAGCAATGCTTAGATTCTAATTCATGTCAAGTACGATCTTGTCAATATTGCTCGATAGTTTGTTTTTAAAATTATCTTGAATATTTTCGTATCTCGTTTGTTTACTTCAACGTTTTCTACCAAAAATCCTGCTACAACCTCTAATCCCCTAAGCGTTTATCAAATCTGATGGACAGTCTCACATTGAATTAGTCTGGATGTAGTTCATTGGACGTTTTGTCAATCCTGACAAAGACAAAGATTTCTGTGGAAAATCAATAGTCAATAGTTATCAGTGAAATTGGTCAACGACGCCGTAAATGTTCTGTACTTTGCTGCAAAGTGATTCCGATAATTCTCGATTGCACTTCGCATCGTAAGAGATAGCTAACTTGTTAGTGTGTTAACGATGAGTAATAGAGGTATCTTGGTGATGTTATGGCTTATACCTTTCTATTTCAGATACTTTGGAGAATGCATAAAAATAACGCGGTACTCTTTCCTGTTTTCGTGTAAAATCCGACAAAACATGCTAATAAAGATATTTAATTGGAGGTAGTGATAATTTCCTCTATTGTATTTCTACAAGCAGTAATCGCTACCCTTAGGCTATGGAAACCGGTCATCTTAGTCTTGCACTTTGTGAAGCTTCCGTAAATATTGTAAATGCTCTTACTTTTCTCGTCAACTTCAGCTACGGCTGTGTTGTCCATTGTTTGAGGTCTTCCATATCGTTTTTCTGCAGCATACCATAAATTCGAACATAAGCTGATGTTTGTTCGTTGCTTTAGCTGTTCTGCTTTGGCGATAAGCCTGACAGTTTCCAAGGAAAAAATTCGTTTCGTTTCTGCGATTATCAGTACTATCATACCATTGACATTATTAACGTCTTCATGAAGAACATTAATTACATCGTATCCTTCATAAATGCTGCGAATTACGTTTCGATAATAACAACGATATCCACCAAACAAAACCATCTGTACACTATGACATGATCTACATCACAGCAATTCTTATTAATAAACTTTGAGGTCAAGAATAGATTTGATATTTGAATATGTGAGTAGCATATTGATCATCTTGTTCCTCATGAATAAACTCATATAAGTTTGTTCCTTCTTTCGTTGAGGTCATGCTTTTCATGTATTCTTCCACTGTACGCCTTCCGTCTAATGTTAATAACGATGATATTACAGAATAATAATATGTTTAAAAGTACAGCATCGGTTTTCATACTTACTCTTAACTCAAGTAATCTGGCCCTTAATATAATTCAGTTACTGTCGATTAATCTCGGCTAATGAGAAGTATCAGGAAGCCACTGCTTAGACGATGTTTTATCCAGGTTCTCTTTCCAATTACATTGCGTCAAGTGAACCTCACTGGTATAGTGCTTTCTCGATTTCTCATGGACACGATCCTCACTCTTACCAACTTGCGACAATTCGATGCAATTGGATGTGTGATTGACACAAACATAGCTGCCGAATATGTTGATAAATTAGGTATGCAGAAATAACTTAATACATAGTTCGTATGAATTTCTACACGTAGCTGCTTTTTCCTTTCTTCAGCTCAACTGTCTAATTTGGACGAGATGAGCATGCCACCGTCGATGTTTTCGTTTTCTGTCAAGGCTGAAAACAATGTCAAATTCTCCATGAGGCAAGCGAAAAATTCTAAATAAAAAAACGCATCAAAAAATTCTTCTTCAGAAAATTGCGTCTATCTCGACTGTCTCTTTTTATGGAGCAATTTGACGAGAACACATTTTTTGAGCAATTAGAAACCGTAATGCCAAAAAAACTCGAAGCTTTAACCATTTATGGGAACTACTTCCCGTTGAAGAAATCGAAGAAATACGGACAATGGAGAAAATTTGAGGTAATTCATTGATGAGTAAGCAAAATAGAAAATCATATATTTAAAGGAATAAAAATTGAGATGTCTTTTTGTTCAGATTCTTTTCGGTTCAATGATACCACAAGTCAGAACTAAATGGTGGATGAAAGAAGAATGTATTTTAATGTCACATTTAGTTCGAAGCTCTCCATATAAAATTTTCGACGACTTTCGTCCTACCAGGAATACGGTAATTAAGGATACTGCTACAGTACGGAGCACATAATGTTCAGGTACGGATCACTTCTTTTCAATTCAGGCTGGATCGTGGCGTTTCGATCAAGCATCAATGGATAACGAGAATATTCGTCAAGAACGACAAAACGCACCAGTTAATCGGATCCTTCGTTTTATGCAAGTATTTGTTTTTTGAGGAAAGAAATTACAGTCATTTCATAAAAGCGTATGATTACATTTAAATAATATTGCAGATGTTTACCTTATATGAGCAAAATGGTAACATTTACAGATAAGAGTTATTCTCAGAAAGAAATTCCCCTGAAATAATTGTATACAGTCCCCTTCTACCTGTCTATTGGATTTGATTCCTTCATTGAACGAAACTCTTTTCTAGAAAACAAAACAAAGTAAAAAAGAAATGAGCAGTATCAAATCAATGTATGGATCAGGCTCGCATTCAATCATCACGATATCAGATTGAACGCAATAGTGTTGGCTCATCCCACCTGTATGATACGTCTTTAATGACAGAATTCAGCGTTATTCTTATTCGTCGTCCACAGTGGTGTTATTGTTTGGGAATAATTAAGTACGCGAAGTCCATTCTGCAACCCTAAACTTGTGTCCGGCTCTAAATGAAAATATATTTATATTCGACGTCATTCACGAATACATTTACCCGTTCGTTGTTCGAATGATCGTCTAAGAAGATTCGACTCCACTTCATAGCTCATTTTTTGTGTTCATCTGTCATCTGTTCTTATAATTGATTATATGACCGGTTCACCTATCTTGTCATTGATGTGTGTTTCTTTGAATTCTAAAAATCCAGACCGGTTGTTTGCGTAGAACGTCGAGCGAGGCAATTGAATTTTCAAAAACATAATTCAAACAAGATGTCGATGGTGCACAGATTTCTTGACGTCATCGAAGTGCCAGTCGTCTTACCGCATGGCAGAGCGCCAGGAAGACTTTTGAATTAGGAAACTGAGAGAGGAATTCTTGACTCGTTAATTGATCCATGGCTTCGTTGAAGCGGGCTCTTTCTAATATGTGGCAGTTTAACTTTAAATCAATACTATTACATGTTAAAGTAATAGTTTAAATCAATACATCTACTCCTTTTACTTATCTACTCTTATGGAGCATTTTCTGCGGTCCAGATATGAACTCCTTGCCAGCCACATGGATATTTCGTTGTTGAGGTCTATAACTCGATATTTGGTTATTAAATCGTCATATATAAATAACAATAGTAATCATAGCGCAACGATGTTATATCAAAGAATTACGATAATGCGATAGCATTTGACATAACATCAGGCACAATATAACACAACATTTGACATAAATACTAGATGAGTGATGTTTGACTAACGAGGACAACGATAAGGATCTATTAGAACATTGAACATCGACAAATGCTTGAGTGCTTAGACAAGTTGAAGAGTGAATGGTGTTTATCGTACCTGCTTTAATACCTGGCAAGCTGAGCTGAAGGTCATGAGACGTGGTGATCACGTGTCAATAAGCTGGCTGTTCTTACACGTGTTATAAAACGAGTGCTTACGTGTCCACGATTGCGGTGATTCAACAACTGCACAAATTACAATTGTTTTCACGTCAATCTAATATACTATTACCTAGAAAACATAGATGAGATCCAACTTACGGGTAGATGATTTGGAAGTGATCTACTTGTATGACTGCATTTTAGGAGACCCGAAGGAGTACCCCCGGCACCTATTATTGCACCTCGTGTGCTACCTGAGGTATGCTATTTTTTTTTGAGGTGACAATCAAATGTAATCAGAACCATAGTTGAAATTTCACAGTAAGACTTGGTTTAAGAGAAAATTGCTTGCAGATACCGCCTCCTCCACGACGAGAACGCTTACGTGTAAGGTTAGCTTACGCTAACATTCATAAAATATGAAAGATGATGCAATTCATTAATTAGTTCTGGTTATAAGATGTATTGCTCGTTGGCGACGGTTCTATTAATTCGAGCTCGTTATTCGTTTCGTGATTCCCGAATTGAGTAGTAGTACCTTAAACTTATATGCAAAACCAATGCCCCGTAGAGATACATAAGTTCAGTGAGTGTCATGATAATGAAAAGGTAAAGTAGTAATAGATAAATAATAGTGCATAAACATGGATGAAAACTCGATGCGGAGGATGTTGAGATGGCTTGGAGTAGATCAACAGTTTATGCGTGTGGTCCCATTAATCAATAAGAACTGCTATATTTAGTATAACCTATTTGTAGCTTATTGACGTGTTTATCCCATGCTTGTGCAACTCTCACTATTCGACAGATTGCGATTGAGGAGAAAAAGGCTGCACTCATATTATTATTATCATTATTATTGGTAATAATTTCTATCGGGCAAGAACATGATGAGGTTCCCCTAGACGAGTAGTAGAGTGGCCACATAGACTTTTTCTAATGTGACAATAATTTGTGGACCAAGAACAACTTTTACTTGAAGTGAGACGAAAATAATGTAATGAATAAACTGCGCGATATTACTTCTTCAGATTGATAGTCAAAATCAGAACTCATAATCAGCTAGACATGTATGGAGCAACACAAACTATTTTGCTGTGCGTACGTTCTACACCCAACATTCTCACAAGATAACGTCCGAATAACGGAGACTATTACGTGGCCATAAAGCTTGGTGCCTTAAGCCGGATTCAAATTTCCTTCTCAACAGATTCCCGATCTGGTGTGCTACTGATAGCACTCCCAGAATCCCCTCTATATTTTCACCACTGTTTTTCTAATTCTTAGTGATGATATGTTACCACTGATCTTTCGTTAATGGTTTCATCTGGTGAGTCATTACCGGCATTAAACTAATATGTGTACGATATAATCGTCATCATAATGCTTGCTTTTACATGTCACCTCTGATATTTTCCTAATGCGCAACTAAATTGAGACAAAAAAAACCCAAAAGTTCTTGATTTAGTAAAGTTACTTTTTTGATAAAAGGTACAAAAAGGAGTGCATTCGATTTGAAAGTAATCAATTTGCACGTTACAGGCCAAATGTCCCAACAGTGCCTGAAGAACGTAGTACTGCTCCAATTGCGATACCACCGGACGGTACTATGACAGCACCTGTGGCAGTTGTGATGCCAGTCCCACCATCACAAGTTGTCGCTTCGGTTCCAACTGCTTCACAACCTCCTACATCTACATCTTTGTCAACGGCTCCTGTAAGTGTTGGCCAATTAACAGCACCTGCTATGCAAACATATTCTCAAGGTAAATTAAATGATCAGAATAACACTTCTGAAATAACACGTAGAGATGTCTATACTTTCGTTTCAGTACCAACAGCAAATCTGAATATCTCTGCGCAGGCGCAGCTACCGAGATCTCAGGATGGTGTGGATCAGACTAGACAAAAGTGAGTTGTATCGATGCGCAATAGTTATTATGTGTGGAAACTTTCACATATAAAGTGAATTTCCTCAAAAGTAATCAATAATAACACGGGTCATCTGAATTTCCATTGATCATCGATAGAATTTAACAAGCGTCAGTAAAACATCCATTTGTCCGTTTAATGTTCAGTGGAATCCAATCGCTTGGGGTTTCTGTACACCGATCATCACTGTCGCGTATGACCGGTTGACTTGATATTAATTTAATATGACTTTATTATTTTTATATTAATAGTATGACCTTTACGGCTACATCTCTGACCTTTGATCACTGACTTCGAAATTTCGGATTCCCACTCGCTTGCGATACGAAGAATGCCTAGCATCACTTATTGAAGTCGGGTCAATGTTTACTGACGCTTTAGGTAAAATTGCGAACCATACGTTGGACCAGTCAAAATCGAGATGAAAAAGCGGTAGACCCTGTTTATCATGATGACCATATCAGCTGTTTGCTATTTAATTATCACATGAATTGTTAGCAAGGTTTTTTTTTTCACTAAATGTGGAAAAATTCACGTTTCATAATCAAGAGGCATTATTTGGTGAGCCTATTTTTATTCAGTGTACAGATAGAAGAACTCCCTGCCGATACTACAACACCATCTGATCAACCACAGGCGATCGTAAGTTCACCTCAAGAGATTGCTGTCGTGGCCACACAACCAGCATCTCCCGACAGTGCACAAACTACATCGACACCAAATCTCGTTGTTGGTGCTGAAACTCCTAATTCAACCGAACAACAACAAGTTTTGCAACGAAATGATGTCGCAACATTTAGCACACGATCGGAAAATGGTGAAAAATAACAACAATGTATTTTATAAGCAATGATTTTTCTTTTCATTACAGTACCACGACATGGAGAAAATGACAGAAATCATGTCGAAGAAAATATTAATATGGTGTAAGAGTACATTAAGTTCAATATGTTTATTTGTACTCAATATTAAGTCAGAATTAAAATAAATTCAATGGGTTATTACTAGGTAGTCGTGCACTCTAGTCGAACTCATAAACCTCTTCTATATGAGTTCCACCATTATTTTTGATAATGAAGAAAAAAACCAATCACGATGCAATTCCTGCTAAAATATTCGCATCCGGCTTCTAGAAATGCTGATATTCTTGTAGATTACAAGGAATGCTACAGGCTTTGGTGGAAGAAATAGTCTTTGACGCAGTTAATGAAGACCGTGAGTTCGTTTGAGTTCATCGCTAAACTGTTGTTAATGTTCAGTTGGATGTTTTTTTTTATTTTAATACGATTTATTTTTTCACACATTTTATATTTATGAATTTTTATTGTAGGTATGGAGAATCCATCGACCGATCCTTCGCCAGCAGTAAGCTCCAATGCAAGTAATACAAATCGATCAAACACCGCAACTAGTTCCAGTTACGACAATTATTTATTTTCAATATTTGCTTCATATATAAAATTATTAGAATATTTTGACAGAATGATGTTTGATATGGTAAAAAAAACGGTTCTTTTAGTTTATATCGTATTTTATACATTATGAATCTATCCTATATTTGGATTGACGTAAAAATTTGAAGATTTCTTCGATCTAATTCTACTATCTACTTATTGTAATAAATTAATTCATTAACCTAGAAGATGCTTTAGATGAAAGAATGAAAGCGAAAAACTAACAATATATGTTACAGCTTTAAGCACAACTGCAACTCCCTCAACTCCTTCACATCATACTCAGACTGCAACCTCCCAAATGACACATCATTCACAACAGCAATCCAATAATACTCAACAGTGAAAACCTGATCTACCGTATGTAGCCATTAGTAAATTTAACCTTGTTTGCAATAGAAAAGTGACGAAATAGATTTAAGTAACCAATTTTGAAACGATGATCGATTTATTGAAGCATTGCCTCGTTCATACTTTGGAGTCTTTATGTTCAATTTCATTTGTAAAGAAATCTTCTGCACTACCTCATATTGTGACAGCATGTGAAAAATAAACTATTTCGAATATTTAATTATTTGGACAGATCTACTATAAGCAAACATCCAATCTCGGATCAGTTCGCGGCCTCATCAGTTCAATCAAACTTCAGTTTTTTTCTCAATCAGTTTGCCCTAACCAAGCCCGCCATCCTTCCGGGTTCGGTATATTGGTATTAGAGAAATCTCGGTATGATAACTAGCACTTAGTCGGTGAAGAGTAAATAACTTAAGTCACTGTATAGACCAGACTCGCATTCAACTACCTCTACGATACCACGTCAAACACGAAAAATTGTTCTCGCCACATGGGATTGATTAATACCAAAGTTTATCGTAATTCCTAGTCGACTTAACAATATCCCGAACACAAGAATGCAAATATATGGGTATCAAGTATTGTTCTCCGATTTATACAAGGCACAGAGAAATTTCTGTGTAAGGCTACCTCATTGAACTGTAGAATACCAAACAAGTAGGAGGATGACTATGTAAACCGCCGAAATTTCTGCTATTTACAAACTATGTTATGTATTAACAAGGAAGTAGAACTACTGACATTTCAATCGTGATAGTAAGTCAAAGAATTAGTAAGATCTCAAGCGACAAATTGCTTTAGTGTTTCGTATCGTCAGTTAAAGTAATGTAAACATTTCCTCTGTGGTTTCTATTTCACAGATGTTGTGAAACGTTTTGAACTGCCGGAGTTTTATTACAGAGATCGACAACACGCTTACAACAAACGAATTTTTAGGTGAAAAAAAAAACAATTAACCACAGTATATCCTTTGAAATATTGGTGAAAAAATACACATAGCAATATGAAAAAAACCGCAAGTATTGCGCGTTCGAATGAATCGTCAAGAACCAAATGTTGCATATTATACTTGAACGAAAAAAAAAAACTAATTCATACATGGTATATTGATTTATGCTGAATAAGATGAGAAAAACAAATCGAAAATAAACAAAATCTACATCGCAGTCTCATATTTTTGTCATTCATTGTCAAGATGATTAAGTATGAAGTGAAAGGATAAAGACAATCCGAAATTATAAACTCACAATAATAACATTAAACAACTTCAAGAAAATACTGAAAAGAATAAAAAACAATTATAAATTAATGTATGTCATCACATTTACGTGCATACCCCGCCGTTATGAAGAAATTTCTGATGGGCATTCACATCTGGTAATCTGTCCATAATTATTCCCTGTAAATATTGCGATAGATTCATTAATGAGGACGGAAATTATTGTATTCAAATCTCATGTAAATTACAATAGTCAAGTCAAGTACCGTAGAGTATTAGCAAGTAAAAATTTCGTTATGCAAATTTGTAAGATTAAGATGATGGCAACAGATTTAGCGGTAAACATTGCCATCACTTACTCCTTACAGGAATAAAAATGCACACATGCAGAAGAAATTGGAATAAGATTTAAATAAATGAAATTGTAAATAAGTTTTACTTTTATTTCAAATGAAACAAACGTAACTGATCCTGCATTAACGAAGGCTAGGTGTTTAGTGTAACCAAAGAAACATCTATAAAGCCAGCAAAGTCCACGGATTACAATTTAATGAAATTTACCATGCTTTGAATAGCCGTTTAATTTTGGTAAATCATAAAATATCTACTGACTAGAAATTTCACTCAAGTCAATCACTTTAAACTTCATGTCGACAAACTTCACGTAATAAACACACGCTTAACACCCATAATGTGAAGAAATTGATTATCACTCTCGTACATACTTGAATCAACCACTCAGACGAAACGACGGCACATCCAATTTTTCGGGCTTTTTCTACCATACTTGCTGTGGCTGAATGATCCGTCAGAAGTATGTCGAGTTTCCCTTCTATAACAGTTGTTTTTTGCTAAAACCAACTAAGTGAATAGGCTATTTAGAAGTTTGACAATTGAGAACGAGAACAAAACTATGCTATTTAGTCACCACTTCAATAGCTAACCTTCATCTGGTATATCTGATACAATTTCACCACCAAGTTGCGGTACCATCGGCACCCAAATCTGTTCAAACGACATTGATTTTTTACTTGGAGGCATCACGTTCGAATGAACCATAACCTTTTTATTACGGAGTAGAACACCACGCTCTGTAGGTCTGAAACGTCTAAGACTAATTTGAATAATAAAGAAGACAGCGCCTTCCAAAAATTACAAAAAACTACAGACAATTTATTAGTACGGGGAAAAACGAAACAAAATGCTCCAGCTTCAGAACATTTTCTTTCCTAAATTAAATAACTAAATCACTGAAATTTCAATAGATGAGTAGAAGAACAGTGGAGAATTCATATTGCTGTTCACTTCATACTATAGCAACTCACAGAGGATATTCCTTCTCGTCAAGTATTGAAACACCGGAAGGCAGCAAAAACGGTTTATAATCAACAAGTTTCTTCTGAAAATTTTACTGTAAAGCATTTGTTCAAAAAATTAAGATTATCGCCTCAAATTGATTCGAAACAGGATTGTCAAGAAGGTTTTTACAAAGAGATCTTAGAAAAACTACCTCATTCAAGCATTTATAAATCCATTCATGAGATACACATGGCATCGCGCGTACTAGCGCTGCTAAATACTTATGAGTACGATAATGTGTATCAGAAACGAGAAATCTCTCCATTGTTGGATGTTCATCGACTTCCTAAGTAGTATAAACTGTCATTATCATGACCCGATTTTGTAGCACAATACTAACATTATTATTATGTGAAAAGTGATAAAGATGCGATAATATATAAAACACAACCGCCATAAAGAAGCTATAATATCCAATGTTTATTTGCCAGAAAACATCGACGAAACTAGCAAACTATAATAGAATTTTGAATGAAATTTCCAAATCCAACCTTCATATCATCCACAACAAGTCCTCCATGAGTTGTGATAAAATCTGTCATAAATTTCTTTTTGAAGCCAGTATCAGCATTGGGACGATTTGCAGATGTGAGAATGAACAATTTCCCAGCGAATATTTGTTCCTCATTAGTTCCTTGCTCATTATCAACTTTATCTGAAATAGCATTGTCAACGAATTGAGTAGAACACCCATGAAAGCAGATCACTTTTTCACCCAGTATTTCATAACTTTATTAGTACTCTGGAATATTTCCTAAAATCCTCATGAGAAGGAATGTTCTTACTAGGTTTCAGTACATTAAAGACTGTTCTTTACTCTAATATAACACTACAAACATTGGCCTGTATTATATCTTACCTATGCGCTTTCACATTTATGACCTAATAACAAATAGCATTATGTATTTCACATACTATCTCTAGACAGTAATATTAACCAAATAGTTACGTAGTCAGTAAGCCAACCAAAAGTGAAAATTCTATAATGTACAAAAGGTACACCAACATTTCAAAATCTCTATTAGCTTCGAGTATTAAATTAAAAAAAGGGACTATAGAGGACATCGTTTTAAAATACCGAGGCTTCTGCCCTCCCCTTCTCTTCCCCTCTGTTTTAGCAATTATGTTGATCGCTTCCAGCGACCATTCTGCTACAATTTTTTTACTCCATAACAATTATTTACTAGAAAATTTACTTAATATGACTTAAAAAAGGCAAATATAAATTTACTCAGGACTACTAATTTCTTTCGTAGCCAGAAAACCTCAATGATCCCCATCAGTCTACTAAGCTGTGAGCTTTCTTCTGCCGATTCAAGAATTATGGAAATACTGCATATCATTAAGAGGTGCGTAGTGTTAATAATACATGCCATCCCTGCAGGCTCGATGGATTTTCACTAAAGCAATCTAATAATATAATCATCACTTACGGTTCCGGTGAATTCGCACAGAACAAATTTGAAAAAAAAATAGCGATAGACACAAATACTGTCGTTTGCAAAGCTCATTCCACGTTTTACAACGCAGTTAATTCCTATACAATGAAATGGTCTGAGTATTTAGAAAATATGAGTTACTATAAAATCTGATTAGAAACAGGAAAAAGGAAGAATACAACTCTAGATAAACAACTGATTCAGCTGACATGAACAAGTGAAAAAATAGTTCACATCTTGCATCTTACTACTCATTGTCAAGATTATACTAACAAAATCCTATTGGTAAAGAATAATGTATTGAAACATAATTTCAAGACATCCTAGGTAATGCTACTCAAACATGCACCCAATCAATATATGGTATACCACATTTACGTCGCAATCAGTAAAAGCAACAGTGACGGTCATATTTCGAAATTCCGTTTATGTGGAAGTGTATTCAAGTTTCTACAAAATGAATGGAACTTTGTGGTAGAATAATGAAGCACTCAACTTTAAAATTAACTTGAGCTATTATTTTTGAGAATAAACGGTATCTAATCTGAAAATAAGTGATATTAAAATAGCGCTCTTGATGCTCAAGGTAGAGTGGAATGTGTAGCAACCATCCTCCACAATGGAGTAGGGTTGCTACTTACATGAGTCATCCAGCCTTTGGTGCCAACATAGTTGTAGACACCATTTAGGTTCCGCCCACCCCTGCATCCCCTATATAAGCTCCCACAGCAGACATCTCACCAGTGCCCCTTACTCGTCACCTCTTTGTCACCTTACAACTACCATATTGTATTGTATTGTTCTTGTCTTCGTTACTAGTTATTATTGTAGTATTGTTATGCTTTAACAACAACAATACAGTACACGGCAATTGCAAGGTGACAAAGAGGTGACGAGTAAGGGGCACGGATGAGACGTATGCTGTGGCGGCTTATATAGGGGATGCAGGGGTGGGCGGGGCCTAAATGGTGTCCACTTTCTATGTCGGCACCAGAGGCTGGATGACTCATGTAAGTAGCAACCCTACTCCATTATGGAGGATGGTTGCTACAGAATGCTTATATCCATTCATTACCTTATACTAGTATTAATAATATTAATATACTACGTACTTTTCGAAGCGGATTTCGAAAACGAAGAAGACTTCCCAGTCAATTTGTGTATTTTTTGAGTAGATTTCGAAGCTACAGGAGTAGCAATCTTGGAAGACGGAGTTGCTTTTGATCGTCGTAATTGTCTGTCTCCACTGTTCTCAATGTTGTCTGGAAGTTTACCAATTTCATAATATATAAGATTAAGATGACATGTCTGCTACCGTAAACAATTCAAACTATGAAATTGCAAGATCGTACCGGTGATCACATCTGTCGCTTCACGAGACTTTCTGTTTATATAATCTTTCCAATCATCTTTAGAAAGTGCAAGCTTTGTCCATTTTGCTCTGAAAAAATCCCAGCTACTCATCAACATGTCCTGATACTTCAAACATTGTCAGAATTGATTTTCGAAAACTAATTGGAAGTGGGGAAAAATAAATTAAAGGCATGTTAATGACCTAAGAATGCAATTTCGAACATACTTAAATTTCTTTCCTGAAGGGTCGCCATCATCATTGAGTTGCTCAAGTTCAAATTCAGCATTTTGCCAGGCGACTGCGGACTTAGAATTTGGACAATTGATAATTTTTGCTGCTACGCGATCCTTCTGATCAGAATCCGCAAAGTAACACTGAAATACGTATGATATAGAATGATTTAGAACAACTAAGAAAATCTACGAAGCATACTTCCTTATCTCCACTGAGGGCACGCAAAGGAATTACACCAGCAGGTGGGACATCTTTTATGACGTTATCCTCCACAAAATTCACTTTGAAACGTCCCAATCCATCCCGACTAAAAAAACCCGAATTCAAAAGATTATAAAGAGTAGAGCATGTATGAAATAATATCCAGGTCACCTCACAACTATCGCTGGATAAAATAATCCATCAAACATAGCGTAGACACGAGCTCCAGGCTCGTACGGAGCATGTTCATCATGAGGATGATCAACAGCCAGTAAGTTTTCCGCGCTCATTTCTGGTAGTGAAATATGAGGTCGTTTATTTGGAAGTGTGGGAGTTTGAGGAGATGCTCTAAAATTGATATTTAACTACACCAGAGAAAGAAAATAGAAGAAGGAACACCAACCGCCGCTTTACAGATGACCGAGCGCCAGATTTTGGGGTTCCTATGTCTGTTTTTTTCTTCCGAGCGCTATCTTCAATTGTACTATCACCCACTTCCATAGGAGCTTCTTCATTTCGTTTCAACTTCCGACTTCCCCTGTGTTCACATATTTATCTACATAAAATGAAAAAGTGCAAAAGAAAACTTATCAGGAAATCTAAAAGTCACCGAATTTGAGGCACAGTGCTAGGATTAGCGACGGCCAAACCGACTTTTTTTCTGCCTGGAGTGAGATCAGCAAGGGACCGTCGTTGTTTTGCTTTCGGTGTCATAACAGCTAAGTTACCAACACGTAACTCAGCGGTTTTCTCCGTGCGCTCATATTTTCCAGAACCAACTTTTGCATATTTCACTTCGCCAAACGACTGAACCTCCATCTAAACAAATAACTTGTTTTGATGTAAATTATAATCCTATATAACAATTGCAATGTTTGTTACTTGAATATTCTTCAACGGTTCGGGGTGTTTTTCGATCTCAGTGTCGATGTCGTATGGATCATGACTTTCCTTCTTCTCTTCTTTTTCTTTTTTGGAAACAGTCTTTACAGATTTGTCAGATTTCCTTGAACTATCTTAAAGTAAAATGTTGTATAGAAGAGAAACGCGATAATTAGTTCAAAAACAATCTACCTTTCACCCTACGAGGAGTTTCCGCGGCACGAACAACAACAGGAGATTCTTTGTCAATATTACCTTTACTTTTCTCTTTCAAAGAGCGACTAGAACGTGTATCTGACTTTGGCGTTTTGGTCCTATAAAATTCGTTTTTAACATATGTATTTCGTATTATTATATCCATCTGTTTTCAACAGTTACAAATAGTACTAGTATAGTATCTTCGTACATTTGAATAACGAATCTCACCTAAAACGTTATTGAGAGATAAGATTATCATTCTGAGCTATTGATATATTAAAAGAATCTTTAAAGGTACAAAAACATGAGAAGTTGGTATTTCCATCATTGCTACTTTGGATTTGGATACTTTACACCTTAAATACCGAAAATCCCATAAATAATTGAAAAAGGAGATCTTACTTTGTGGGGGTTCTTGCGGATTTTCTGCGAAGTGAGCGACGACTGGTATCCACTTCTGTGCTTTCCTCCTTCCCTTGATCATCGTCACGAGATTCTTGACCATTCTTATCAGGTTTTTCGTTCTCAGCGTCGACGCTAAGCCTCACGTTCCGTTTTTTCTTCAGCGAAGGTGTAGATGATTCCTTCTCAAAATAATCATAACGCAACTACATGGAATAGCAGTAAGGGGAGAAATAGAGACACAAAATAAAAAAAAAACAAAATTAAAACCAAATTCTAACTTTCACTTCCTCCTTGACAATAATACGACGACTGCGAGAGCGTAGTGATTTTTGCTGAGACATATTTTCTTCCTCATTAACAACTACTGCAGTGTTCTCTCCATCACCGTCATTCATCACTTCCTGTAAAATGCAAACAAATAGGACGATGAGTGAATGCTGTAATTATATAACCTCTGAGGCACATTCTTTCTCCTCATTTTTTTCCTTGCTACTTATCGTTTTGACCCGTTTTTCCTGAAAGAAAAAAAATTACAAACAGTGGATGAAAATATCTACAGGGAAAAAATACTAACCAACGCATCATCACGAGCAGGCGTCTTTTTCTCCACTGAACTGATGTTTGAAACTCGGCGAGCTGAGCTCCGTCTATTCAAAAACAGTAGATTATATTGTAAGATATATGTGAAATGACAAAAATATTTCATCAATCTTTCATGGACTAAAGAAATTTTTTTATGAAGGTATAAGAAATTAAAATCGAGTGGAATTAGAAGAAATTGAATTAAGTTAGAAGAACAAAATGCTAGACTTATAAGAGAAAAACCAACTAACTAACTCATAACTATACTCAACACTCACCGTTTCGGAGCATGTAATTCTGCTTTCTCAATATTTTGGTCGCCCACCTTCTCTATAGTTTCCACACTACAACTCAAATGAATTAAGGCAATTTAAGCAGACTGGATTCCTTGCAAATAAGAAGAATAAAATAAATAGTCAATTCCCAATGCAAATGTTTGCCATGTGCATACATAACCTCCTATTTTCTCATACACTAAAACAGTTGTTCTTCAGCTAAACCTTAACAATGCTTGAAACTCTTTCATCGAACTATCAAAATAAGCACACACCACATAGGCACGTCAGTTTTCTCTTCCGCAACATTCTGATCAACAACTTCATCTGTGGTTTCCTTACTAAATTATTTACAATTCAATAGGAAATCAAGCAAATATTTCAAAACCTAATTTTATCGAGTCTTGATATATACACTAACCGCATGAACAGTTCAGTCTCTAAATCCACTGATTCCTGGACTTCCATTTCATCCCTAGTTTCTTTGCTAAATAAGTTTCTCTTTAGCAAAAAACCAATGAATACATCCTATGCAACGACTCGGCTTCATAGATATACGCATTCCCTTCATTGTTATCATTTCTTACTTTCCCAACATCCCAATCCAAAAAATTCTATCGTACTTTTATCAGATTGATCAATAATTTATAGAGCAACTGAATCCTAATCAATTAAATGACAGGTAAAATCAATATTTACCTTGCAGACACATTAGCTCTTAATTCCATAACATCGTCCGGAACTTCGATCTTCTCAATCGTTTCCGTGCTAAATTAACTACATTTGAATAGAACTCATAGAACTCAAACAAATCATTATAATAATACACAACGAGCTTCTAAGATAGAAACTCACTTTATACAAAAATCAGTTCTTATTTCTTCAATATTCTCACCATCCACATTGTCTACAACTTCTTTTCTAAATTAATTACAGTTAAAATAATATTGAAAACAACTTAATGTAACTAATGGACGCAACCAGATTAAAATTGAAAAGAAACTAGAGCTAACTCAATAATAGGATCTTCGTCAACTTGTATATTATCTGCCTCTTTAATATCCTGATCGACAATGTCCCGCTCTTCATTTCTCAAACATGATTCTCTAAAACATCATAAATGAGCGAAATATTATCCAATTTGTAGTCCACTAACTAATTTTTAAAATTTCAAAATTTAATAAATGTCGAGTTGTTAAGAAAACATTGAGAAGACACTTGAGCTACATTGTTCTTGACAAGAAACACCTTAGATCAATTTGCAGCGAAGCAAGAATTAAACTAAACGATACGAAGCATAAAACTATGTAAATTTGTTCATATAGTTAGGTACCACCGATCCAACTAAAACCACTTACTGTGATGTATCCTCTGATATATTAGTTTTCTCAAGACAGTGTTCTTCCATAACCACACTATTCTCCTTCATTTCCTCTTCTAAACTATTTTCGGGCACAACTGTTACATTTTCAATTTCGACAATATGCTTCTCTTCTTGTTCTGCCTGAGGTACATGCGCCAATCCATGTTGATCCTGTAGAGCTTTGTACAAAAAGACAATATGACATAACCACTGATAATCATTCCCGGAATCATAAAAAACAAATCTTGAACAGACATTAGGTCAAAAGATATTTTAATTTAACGATTTTCATAATGTAGATTGCATCTGTAGACGAATAGTATATTATACACACATCCACCACATAATCACATTCAAAAATACGTTTTAAAAAAGATAGTGATGAGCTAGTCATTTTCTTCGAAGGAAAACCGACCATGACATGTTTGCTTAAGATCAATACCAGCAATATGAGGCGTATATGAGATGCAGAACATCGAAATAATGATAATGACAAACCGTAATGCTGAGATAATCAGCTAATCCGAATATAAGGGATAGCCGCATAAACATAGATTCCAGATATCACAAAAGAATAACAAATGATAACGAAAATTACGTATTTTTCGCAGAACAAAGTTGGAGTTACTAATTACAAGAAACAATCTACGCTAGCTTTTATTGCTTAAAACAATAGTACAAATATGCAAACCCAAAGTAACAAACCTCTTCCGAATTATCTGTATCCATTGAAATTATTTTCTTAACACAAATCTCTTCTACTGAGCATGGTAATTCTGTGCCATCCTCAACAGCTGATGGTACATCGTGAGGTGAATTTTTCCTCTCTTCACTACAGTTTTCAATTGCATCATCACCATCTTTTAAAGCAACATTTTGCGATTTCTCCGGATCTTCTAGAATTGTCTCATCTCCTGTATGTTGATCTAAAAACCCAAATGTTTCGCAAACAATGCGACGCCAAAATAACACACTACCTTGATGGTTTAATCCTGAGCTCGATTCACTGGACACAATATGGTGAGATTCGTCAAATTCCTCAGCAGAAGCGGGACATGTATGCTGCATTAAAAGCACTTTAATGAATGAAAAAATTTTTGGATGTACTCCGCTTACGTCGCGCACGGAAAGCACATGAAAAATGGAACTAACTTGTGCTTCATCCTTGACATCTTCACTTACGTGTCGCTCTTCCGACATTAACACTTGTTCCACACTGCTACCAGATACTTTCAAAGCAATGCTGGATGTTGATATATCAGCTGAAATCAATGGTTTTCATCACCGCCTCTACAACAAAGATAGAATACAAATTCATAGCAATAACATCCATAACAATGTACAATAACACAAATACACAAACAATCGTTATCGTAATTTATCTTTGAGGGATACTCCACGCTTGCACCTTCCCTGTGATATCGTGGATTAAAAGTATACTTTGACGTATCCTTATCAAGATGACAAATCTTTACCAAGTCAGTGCTACTTCCCCTTGCGCGCTATATAGGATAACCTGTATCAGTTAAAAGTAAAAACAAAATTCATTTTAAGCAGTCAAAAAATGAGGAAATAACGTTGAGAATCACGAGATTGTAATGTTCCGCTAATTAACAAGACGAAAGATAGCGTTGCTCACAAATGGAACAAAACACCATTTCATGAGCAATCCATAACAGCATGTAAAACAAATCGAATTCTATGAGTTAACTCGCAAGTGTACCACAAATGTCGTCAATCTCCAAGACTCTATCTATTCTTCGAAAATCAAACGAATACACAAAGACCAAGAAATAAATAGATCAATCATATAATTTAAAAAAATTCAGATGGAAAGGAAGAACTATGGTGTAAACTCCAAAACAATGCTAGAGGCCTCTCGGACGAACAGGCCAGTTGTGAACGGACGCAATTATTACTATGTAATGAGCCTCCTGCATGTAACTCTCGGTAGAAAACATAGAATACTTCGCGACAAGAAATGAATAGAAATCACGCTGTATTTTCACTGCCAATGAAAATGCATCATCCAAGTATGCAAGTAATTAAGTGAACTTTGAGAAACTCCACTCACCCCCTTCATGATTCTTGCTACATTTGTCATTGGTGAACAGAACTGGATTTTGTTCTGTAGAGACGTTGGCCTCGAATGTTTCATTCTAGAAAAGCATGGAAATCAAAATATCCCTATAGTTATACAATCTACAAAAGGTAAAAACACACCACAGCTCCAGATTTCCCAAACAATCCTTTGCGAGAAAGTATGCCACTAGTATTACCCTCGGAATCCCTAAACTATCAACAACGTACTTGAATTCACATACTAAGAAACTTTTTCAGTTCTGTCTTATAAAAAGCAACAAAAGTTGTGTATGTAGTATAGTGATTAGCACTGTACACAAAAAGGAAACATTGCATTTCACTCGCTTAATAATTCAGAACTACAGGTCTCTTAAAAGGGGAAAAAATAAACGGTTAACGACAATAGGTTCAAGTCATCACAATGTACAATAAGTAAATCACAGATCTCAAAGAAAATGAGTCGCCGGTACTAATTCAGAAGTGGCATGTTGAGTTGGTTTACTACTCAAACTTATGTTTGCTTTAAGCTCCGTTATTTATTCTTTCAATTACTTTACCTTGACATTACGTAAACTAACACAGAATAAAGGTCACGAGGTAAAACGCAGATCAAAAATCGCCATAAATTGCTACTCAAGCATCATGGATTCAAGAGCAGTTACCATATTTGCAGCAAATTACTTAAATTAATTTTCTTCCACGAATAAGCATAATCGTTGAATACACGTGTAAAAATTAACGCAGACTGTATTCTGCAATATTACGTCGTAATTGCAATCTATTTCAGATGACTGAACTTTTGCCAACATATTCTGTATATTTTTGTAAAGTTTGATCAACTATACGTGTATACGGGTCAATAAAAGGATGTGAAATTTTTTTTTCAGGAATGAATGATGTTATCTGAAAGGACGAAACGTAACATGTACAGAAAATTCATTTTTCAATGGAAACAAGACAAAAAATTCACACAAAAATCAATTTTAATGTGACATATCGAATATAGAAAGGGAAATGTAACGTACCCACTGCCAATTTCCGCCTCCATGCTTAGTACTTCTGAAAACAGATGAGTGTTAACATACAACAAATTCTTTCATAATGTGAAAATTAGATAGTCTTAAACATTGAATCGAAGATGCTCAAAAAAATAACAGCCTCCGATTCAGTGAAAGAAATAAATCTAAAGAATCTGACGAACAAATTCAAAATTGGTTAATGAAATTTCCATACAATTGTTAAAATTTTATACAACACCTAATGCAAAACGAGTTCAAACAAAACAAAACAGTGACTAATAGAAATCTTGGATCAATAGAATCAAATTAATAGAATCAAGTAGATTTCCATTTGTAAATGACCTACTGAACGCTAAACAAAACATGTAAACTACCTAACCCACGGGTGTTGTGCAAAAAGTTCAAAGTCCTAGATTTTCCTCCACTTTTTCTTAGCTGGTAATCTAAAAGAAATTTATTGTACATCCACACATTCCACAAGTTTATTCTTGGTCTAGTGAAAATTATATGTTAGAGTGTACAGTCAAAATAAATAACTTGAAAACTGCATCAACAAAGCGAAAAGCTGAGTTTTTCTAATTGAAGAAATTCGTCAAATTTTAAGCATAACTGAAACATACTGAAAGTCTTCCATGTTAGCAAGGCGAGATTAAGCGTAACGATGAGAAAAAAGGAAATTTAAAATACTGTATGATGCAGTAACAAACCAATTCATTGAGATTTTTGAAAAACGTCAAAAAAGCGGAATATCACAAAAACCACATAGACTCATTTGCATCATCAGACATGCATGTATCAAAAGCGTATTGAGTATTCGAAAAATTCGTTTGAAAAATGACCAAGAAACTGACAACAACACCTGTATATTTATATAGTATATATTGTATATTTTATTGCAATAATAGAAATAACCAACTGTAGCTATTAAAAACAAAACATAGAAGACTTATAGAATAAGATTACTTGGATAGAATTACTACCTAGCGTGAGAAAAACATTATTAAAGTTCCAGAAATTCCAAAAAAGTAACAACTAGTAGTTACAAAAGGTATTAAAGTGTGTATAATGTCTAAGTTTTCATATTTATATAACAAGAGCATCTTTAAGGAGCCCTAGGAGAAAAAAAAACCTTCTCCACAACAATAACACTCTAGATTTTAGAGTAACAAGTGAATTTAAAAAAATTATTGGGACAATCAGTCGATTCAAAAATGTATGAATCCACATTTCACATAAGCACCTAGCATCTTATAGAAAACACAACCTTACCACAAATTCTCATTCCATGAAAATAAAAAACTACCAAATAGTATAAATATAAAAATAAGCACAAGTATATATATATATATATATATGTA
>KN716230.1:199411-212990 GCA_000816705.1 Dictyocaulus viviparus | reverse complement strand
TATATATATATATATATATATATATATATATATATACACATATTATGTTGTATATGTTGGTTTTACATACTATGCATCCTATTAACTGGGTTCTTTGAAGAATTTTCTTTAACGATTCCTTTAGGCCGTTCGGAAGCCAGTTGAAGTATCTCGCAGTGCATATCCTGAAGACTCTCACAATTCATATATAAGGTGGCGTGCAGATGGTTCCGTTGTGACTGTGTCATTTCATGAGCGTGAAAGTGATGAGAGAAGAATTGCGGTATCATTTTTAATCATTTCTGGAGATGATTTACTCAGTTGTAGTTTCGCGGAATGTAATGGCTTTCACAATTAGTGATTTTGCGAACAAAGTTTTGAGAATACTCTCGTTTCGTTCTTCTAGTATCCGGGCAGGGAAATGTTGAAAATACGCGAGAGCCATTGCTTTCTTGATCATGTCTTGATTACCGCATGGCTTGATGCAACAGTTTCAAGTCGGAGTTCTCCCGAAATAGAATGTATTATAAGAAAATCATGGCTAATGGAGATAGGCTGTTCCATTTCCATATAAATGCTATTCCTCGTCTATCACTTCACTATCTTCGCCCTTGTCTACCACTGCCTTAAGTACTCATACTGCTTTCACTTTCCTTAAAGGTATTCAATCGTGATGGGGAGTTGATGGCACGCCTCAAAAATTATGAATCTTTGGAAGAGATATTTTCAATACGTCCTTCAGGAAATTGCATAGCAACTACCACGCGATCTTCAGGTTTGTCGTAGGTTTTTTTTTGCACAATTTATTAAAATCCAATGCTCTCCCATGAGGACACTGGTGCAGCTATTTGGACTGTCTTTTTATTGGAAGTCGCAACTCTTGTATCGCAATTTATTGTCAACTTCGTTACAGATTGTAAAAAATGTTTTTGATTTGAAACCTTTTTTTATGTGAAATTATTCAGCTTATAGTTGATTTGCACCAAACGGTTTTCTACCACTCTGACTCCTTTTCTTTTATATTATCTTGTCATTCCGTTCCTCTTCCATGTTATTACAGGGAATAGAATGCTTGTTTGATTGAAAATACTCTATAAGATAGGTTTTATTTATTTGTGTTTTATTTGAACCGATAAAAATCGGAAATTTTCTTTGTGTTTTGTCAGAGCAAGTCATAGAACTGCAAGTAAAACTGAAATGAAATTTTTTCCAATATAATCTTAATGAACGTTCCAGTCACTTGTTGTGTTCATTGCTATTATTTATTAGGAATTATGGAAATGTTCAGATTTTTTCAAGATATGCATTATTTCGTGACTGAAACAGTAGTTCATGTGTTCTAGTGAAATAGTCGCTGGTAACGTGCCAGCAAATATACTTAAATTGCCTTAGTTTCTCATTTTTACATTATATTTACATGATTTTGTTACTCTAGGCTAATGTCATGTATATCAAATCCAAGAGGTAAAATTAGTTGTAATTTCTTGAAGAAATTCATTCTACCATTTTCTCTTCTCTGTATCGTGAAAATATGACTAGTATTCAATTTAATTTAAAATTTTTGTCAGCGTCCAGTTTTCTGAGGAATTAGTCTAGTGGACATCCAAAAAAATTATATATGCTTAGTTTTTCGCGCAATAAATTACTGGTTGTAAAAATGTTTTAAATATTTTCCATATTCCATACGTTACTTCGTGACAGAGAAATGGTCTGAGTAAAAGTTATGATTTTAGTCCGATTATCTCAAGTGCTCAGTCTGTCCATATGTGAAGACCTGTGAATTCATTTTTTTTTCTTAGATTTAACGATACCATTTATCAATAGGGTAGATTTTAGTCATAAATAAGGTTTACACAATCACAACAAGTGTCATAGTCACCAGTGTCTTGTGTTGAATAAATTTGTAACAGAATTTTTATCTTCATTCCTAATCTCTTTATCATTTTATCTCTACTAGACGGTGCTCGAATGTTAGTGTTCTATGAAAAGAACGGCGAGAAACGAAGAGAAATGTTGCTGTCACCCATGGCTGACCAAAGCAAGATTATAAACATGCAGTGGGATGTAGAAGCGTCGTGCTTATGTGTTCATGTACAATATAATGACAAAGAAGAACGTGGGTTTGGAATTGTGTCATCTATTTCTTACAAACTTAATCAAGTGAATATGTTTTAATCACGAATTGTAACAAAAATTAAACGTTAGGTTCAAATTTCGTCAGGTTTCATATACTTTATCTTAATCGGACTCATTAGTTAAATACCTTTTTCTTAAGTTGAACTCTGGACTGAATCAAATTACGATTGGAAGCGCCAGTGGACTGCATCATTTAAAGGTGCTTTGAATTGGAAATGGGATACAGAAAAGGTCCGTTAATATGAAAACATTGTGAATTCTATGGTAGTTTGTAGGCCCCTGTCAATGCCATCAAACGCTGTTCGAATTTATATTATATAAATCACAGTGGTACCAATACAATCAAACCTATCCTATGAGATCATTTAATTGGTATTAGAAAAATGTAGCAAAATAAACAGCACTGTCTGGTAAACTCTACTCATCTTAACTGCATAGATCAAAGTGGTGAGTGATCAGTTACGTGAGCTGCATTCGCGTATCCACAACATCACGTTGAAGACGAATCCGCAGTGCGATTCCACAGCGATCGTTTTAAATAGGATTGTAACGATGAATTTTTGAACTTTTACATAACGTTCCGTACTTTGTTAGAGTAGCAATTTGTCATGTCTCAATAAAGCCTTCTATATTTGATGGTGTTAGGATTCTTTGGCAAACAAAGCTTTTGCAAAGACATATTGGTAGTAGTGGCTGTATGATTGTATGATAGTTTGAACCTTTTACCAAAAAAAAGATAGTCGCCAATGTGGCTGGATCATTTGCGAGTTATTGAATAAATATTACAGTAACTTACAAACAATAAATTACCTACTTTTAGGCTCGACGAATGTGTGTATTATTAAACGATGGCGTTTACATCCGTTTATATTTTTCACGCTTACTAGGACTTGTAGGAAGCACTGCCTTAGTTGTTGGGACAGGTATATCAAAAAGTGAACTATAAAATGAACGCAATTGATTTTTGTTGTTGGTCTGCATGTATTTCGTTATTTCCTAACAAGCAAGATAAATTTAGGAACACTTCATCTCACCGATTTTGAACGATGCCCTGTGCCACCGCCGCTGTACGAATATGCGTTGACAATTAAAGGTGCTGCGCACTCATATGCTTTTGATGATTCTCGTTTGGCAGTAATTGATTCGGACATGACACTTCATGTGTGTGGGTTATTTGTTAAATACAATGTGTTTTTTTCTCAATAAGTCTAAGCTATCACTTCTTATTTATAGGTTAGAGATTAAAATTTATGACTTCTTTTTATAGGCTATCAAAAAAAACTTGACACATAATTTTTTAGTACTACAATTCTGTTAGAGCTCCTCAAACTTAGACTATTTAAAGGAATCTACTCCAATTTTTCAAGACGAAGTTTTATTTTTACGACTCAGATTGCTAGACATCTGTTTTACACGAAACAACAATAAAGTCAATGTCTCTATAGTCGTCAAAGCATGTGAGGTCTGATTCGTTGAAATCGCAGTAAAACGAAGAAGTGGTGTTATTCTAAAAACTCTTATATTATCTTATGTAAATTTAAACCTTAAACCATTTCAACAGTTACCGCTTTCTATTTTTGAAATGCTTCAAAAATCTCTTGACTGCTTATGGTACCGTAGCTGCTAATGCTTGATTCGTCATAATAGAAGCCATTACTAATTTGCAAACATAATGGTGGAGGAATAGCGTATAGTTCGCCCTGAAACATTCAAACCTGAATTTTATTGTGAGGAGTAAATCTAAGGAACTCAATATATACGTTGTCGTCTTCCTGATGGATCATCTCCTTTCCGACTCCCGAGATATTGAAGAAATCCCAGTTTGTACTTTGCCCCAAAATCTAGATGATAATATTTGTGAAAAATATGGTCTAAATCATAAAGACGATTTCGTAGTACCTCTTCTCTACTGCTGAGTATTTTGGTTCTGTTTCGGTGGTAACTATCGCGGTGATCCTAAAATTGTACATCTTCTCTCAATTTTCGAATGCTATTACCTCCTCCAATTTACAATTTATTTCATCATTTATATTTTTTATATCTTTTATGAACATGAAAAATTCTACCTTAACAGTAATATTGTCTCCGTCATATTTGTTCTTAAGATCGTCGAATCTTCTGAATTATTATAATAATTAGTCACATTTGATATTCATTGTAGTGGTATTATGTGAAAGTAAAAACATTTGCACTGCACTTATCATTATTGATTTATTCTTCTAACTCAATATAACTTTATAGTATAAAATGGAGAACAGTTTCGTTGTAAATCCTATCATAATACAGTCATATAAAAATAATTGTACGAGTTATTCCTAAGAATTATGGATAAAAATACATAAACTCACATGCTTTTCTCATGATTTTCGAAAATATGCTGTTTTGACGCATTCAGTGGACTGATTTTCTAAAATACAACTGTTTTACGGTTTTCGGCTATATTCGGATTCATATAGTAATCAAATAGAAAAAGATTTAAAAGATCTTCTTAATGTCTTAGAATTTACTTTTCATTAACTCACACGAGTTTTTCTTTGTCGACCTATTGAGCGTCTTCTTGTAGCACTAACTCGATTGTTGTCATAAGTTTGACATTCGTATGCACTGCATGGTTTACATTTGTACATCTGTAAACAACTTTGTCATATGAAGAAAACAAAATTTTTTGTTTTTACTTCAAATATTGCACTATAAAATAAATAAAACTTTAAGATAATTCTATGTGTGATACCTTAGGAGTAGAGGTAGTACTTTGTAAACGTATCCTGAGGAAATCTTCTGGTAGAAACTCGGGAGTCTGGAATAGTTTTTTTCCTAATACCATGTTATGCAGCATTAATAGAGAATTGAATTCAACAAGCCATAATAAATTTCTCGAATTCACTCCAACTAACTGTAAACAAACACGTATATATGAAACATACCATATCATCCAAAGTTTTATCACGGCATACTTTACATCGACACCATCTCTGTAAGAAAATTCACTGGCTATTAAGGATTTGTATCGAGTCTGAACATTAACAATTTTCATTCACTTACACTTTGTCCAGTTGCTTTCCACCATACTGTCTTCATGAAATTAAGCAGAACTTTTTGGCACGACATATTTTCACTGTAAATTAAACGAAACAACTTTGAACCAGACAAAGAAAATCGAAAGATCAAAAGAAATATAATCTTAAATGTTTGAAAGAAAAATAAGCAAGACACTGCAAGCTACCATTACAGAATCTGTGTCACAGTTTCTTTTATACCTCATTTGTGTATATGTGACCTTGTTGCCTTTGGCCACTCAACGACACCATGTTTCTTGAGGACATCAACGGTTGTAAATGTTAATTAGTGTGAAGAAATGCCAATGGCGATAATCACATGCCGTCACGTTGGCGAGTTCATGTTAAGGTCAATTGTGGCGGTTCTGTGATACTGTGTCAATAATGAAATTTTGATTGTAGTTGAAATTGGGGATTCTTTCTTTCCAAAATATACTCCAAAAACTGATCATGGCATATTTATTCGTTTCTTGAAAGTCTATGGAACAAAAGATTACAAATTTCACGTTAGAAACTAGTTAATGTTAACTTGGTAACTCTTTATTCACCATGGCTTATTGTCATGGTTATGTTTTGATATGATTCAAAGAGTTCTTACTCAAATAAATTCCTCAGCTCAGCAGTTCGAACCGCAACGATTGATTGCAATTTGCAGTTATTGGATGTTTTGTAGTGTGAAGAAATGTGGACGGTTGGAAAGATTACTGTTGCATATTGCGAAGTATTTTTTCTGTTCAATAAGTTTCAAGCTGTTGCGTTATTTGAGTTTTTTCCACTTCAGACAAATTTTGACAGCTTGTTGCTTGTTTGTAAATGATTGCTTATTTATAACGTATTTGTAAGATTCTTCGCCTTCAACTTATCGTAAATATGTTTTTATTGTGAATGAGGTTCTATAGCTTGGTTCTATTTTATAAGTTCTATATCGATTATTCTACCCTTCATTACACATCCATTCGAAGTACTTAAACTCGGAGTTAGATATTCGTTTATTTGAAGGAAGTGATATCTCTTTGTCGATGAATTGAATTTCATAAATATTACATATTAAATTTACAGCACTCCGTAAAGTGATTTTGGTAAGGCAATTTTTCCTAATCATTTGAGGAACATAAATTCAAACTTAAAAACTATTAAAGATTACCGTAATGCTTAGTACATAGGATTTGATTTTCATCATGAAATACCTCACTTATTCCTTGCCTCTCAATCATTTTGGTAATGTTAACTTTGAGGACCACGTAGTACTAGTACTGATCCAATTACGACATGACAACAATTAAACAAAAAGAAATTTATTGCACGTTTTATAAACATTAGTGCATAAATATAAAATATACACCTATATACGTACGATTAGTTAACCAATCGTCAACAATAATCACTTGTTCTTCTTCTTCATCATCATCATCATCTTCTTGTTCTTATACAAGCACACTTGTTGACAAATAAACATATGGAGTTGTTGAGTTGGTGGTATTAACATTGGCGATATTCATAGATGTTGACGAATCCCATAGTTGACCGTATGTTTGCTCTTCAATAAATGTAATATCCAATTCGTTTGTCATATAATCCTGTATGGATGGAGATCATTAGAAAGAAAATGTTTACTCCTTACTTGTAATTAAAATCTTAATATCTTTTTCCCCCAATGATAGAATCTCTCAAAAATGACGCATTGCTAGCCTCTTGCTTCTAGCCCCCAGAACAAACTTTATTAATTTGAATTTTTTATCAATTTAGAAAATAGAAAACATTTCATGAACACAATCTGTTATCGAGCTTTTTATTGTAGTGCGTTCTTTTATAATTATGATAAAATCACCTAAAAACACGATCGATTTTTGATCGAACACTAAAAACAAATCGGCTTTCTCTAACAGCTTCTATTTATTCATACAAATACGCTTACCTCTTCGTAATGATCTAAACCTCGATCTACAAACGCAGTATAGTTGTCTTTCGAAATGCGTGCAGTTTCAATTTCCCATAACTAAACAAATCCTCAACATACTCCCTCATATTTTATTCGGTGAACTTTGCATTCGAAGAATATCTTACGAAATATTCATTTTTATCCATTATTGTACTCGTGTCATCATTTGTTTGTTCATTTGGTATTGGAGGAGGCGGAAACTTTGGAACCGTCTGCAACAGATGAGGGAAAGTATGTAGTGTATATATCTATATAGTGTATGAGGGAAAATTTGTTGATTCATATAAGGTACTATAATATTTTCATAAATTACCAGATGTCTGTCAAGTATTCGATAGAATGGTGGCAATTGCGTAGGGACAGCAGGTTGAAACGATTCATAAGTTGCCTCAGTTGGTGTAGAAGTACAGACAGGCTATAACGATGTATTTAGGCAAGAAGTTGAAGTCTTCTATATCGTTGAAATCTACCATGAACGTTATCAATTGAGGGCAAATATTTCTTGAATACGGATTTCGAGGTTGTTGCGCTATTGACGAATGAGTGATAGGCAGATTGATCTTGAAACAAAAAAGTAGTGTTTACGTTCATTCATTAAGCTGTGCATTAGGACTACATTATTTATTATAGTTTTTTCTTATTCGTGTAAATGTTGCAGAGATCACGACTCAGAGGATTGAGTTAAAGAAAGCTTTTATTGTGATAGTTGTCAGCGCTGTCTAAAGTGTAAGCGTAATTATTCAAAATACAACTTACTTCCTCACTGTGAGCACAACTAGGATTGTTGTAATTTCTACAATTCTCAACATCATTCGAAAGAGAACAATATTCGTGGGAGCAACTAAAAGTTCATTGATATAAAAACAAATAGTGTGAAGTGAAAAACTAGAAACATTTTTTAGAAGGTAGAACTCCTTGTGACTGAGGAGAAAAAAATCAGCTCAGTTTTTAGTTAGTGAATTCAGTGAAATTTTATTCTTATAGAGAAATAATTATTATCTTTACAACATGATGTTTGTCGTATTGGAGAATGCTAATTTCTATATAAAAATATAAGATAGAAATCAAAGCATTTAACAATTAAATCATTCTCACCTCCAATCGTATCTTTGCCACAGTTCTTCTGTTAATGAAGGAGGTTGAGGTTGCATAAGAGGGATGTATGTAGGAAGTTGCTAAGAAAATTTCTTTCAGGATTAAATAACGTTCCTCATTTTCACAATTACAACTCACTCTGTCAAGCCGCTTCTTATCCTTGTTTTTGCATTTCGGATTGATTTTGACCTGAAATGTCGATGATTTATTTGTTCTTAAGGTTTTTAGTACGAATGAAAAACCTAGGTGATTTATCCGAAAAGTGAGGAAAAAAAATCTGCAATGAAATTGATTTTTATTCTCGTATATCTTATAAACATTCGAATGTAACCGATTATTTTTTTCTTTCTAATCATAATAGACTTTATTACTTTAATAAATCAAAAATAAGAAATATTTTTCAAAAGATGTACCTTTTTAGATCGTCGGATTCTTCTCCAAATAGCTTTCATTAGCGATATCATTTATAGCGTGTAGATAGGAAATACCTTTGCGTATGATCTATAGGAAGATCAAATTAGTTTTTCATTAAACAAAATAATAATGAAAATTTTTAACTAAATGTCAAACGAATATTTTAGATAACATACTAGCGCTAGAACGAAGAAGTTTATAAAGATGTTGAATGAATAGGAAGGTAACGATTCACGTTAAGTAATGTTGATTTAAGAAAAACGAAAATCCTTTATTCGATCGGCATGACACATCCGGAGGATATTGTTGACCTTGTGGTGACATAGATCCTCACAATCAATGTTAACCCTCAAAAAAATAAGTTCTTCATACTGACCAGAATAAATCACTGTTTCAACGTTTGCAAAACATCATCACAATGTTTCCGAAAGGCATAACATTTAAAGACGATTTTAGAGTAATTAATTCTATAGTTAATTCAAGTAGACCATCTATTTGTAATTTTGATATTAATAAATATTCAATATTTATAAATACCTAATTTATTCTTATTGAAGACACTTTTCCTCGTATATCGTTTCATGGGAATTTAGCAAATTGATTACATTATGGTTGAGGATCTTCGAAGATCATATAACGTGTGGTTTTTAGTCGCATCTATAGTGTTGCAAGCGTCCAATCGATTAAACTCAAAAAATAGGATGAGGTTTATTCAACGTGTGATATGTTTTCACGGTAGATTTCACTGTAACTTCTAGCAGAGTAACGTTTTTCACTCACAACTAATATTTTATCACCACTGCAACTTGGTGTGGTGTATGGTAATATTTAGAATTTGCCACAGGCAATGATCACACGTTGTAAATCAAAAAAAGATTTGCCGCCTTTCGGCTCTTCACAAAGACATCGTCGAGTCCTCATGACAGCTTATTTATTGTTGAAAATTTCCATTGAGAAGTTAACTTCTAAATAATAGCAACTAGTCTTAATGAAGTGTACCATATTTTTCTCCAATTTTGAATAATACCTAAATGAAGTGGTTTTCAATATTAGAAATAATTCAAAATTATTAACATCCATATGAAATGAGCGTGTTTTTGGAATTCTGTATGATTTGTCCTCTATTTATCAGGATGTTATTACGTATTTTTTAAAGACTAAAGTAGTGGTCTCATTTAAATCTGCATATCTAATTTCTTTGATCGTTTGAAATGGACGTCACACAAAACAAAACATATTCACTTAACAACAAATTAAATATATAAAATAATATCTGTTAGTAAATGCTGTGATGACTCATTTTCAAACAATTACTGGGCTGTTCAATTTTGAATCAATTCTAAGAGTTCCGTAGCACATTGTAGAGGATTGTGTGACCTAGTGATTAGAGGTCCTCACATATTAATACAAGTCGGAAAGTTGATATCAAAATTATCGAGCAGGTGTAATAGCACTGGTTCGATATAAGTAAAACACTGATTGGAATAAGGTTACTCACTGCAAAGTTTTGTGAAAATTTCATTCGTATTTGATTACGTCTGCAATTCAGATGCTAAACAATCATGCGAGCAACTATCGTTAACAAACACTATCCAACTGGTCGACGTGCATTGGGTACGATTCATATTATTCGTTGTGTGGTACAATGATAATCTATTGGCGGTGGCTCACTGTGAAAATGATCGTATCATTAAAATTGATGTGAAAACCGGAGTTGTAACAGTGTTAGTTGCGATTTTCTTTTATTATTCTACTTAAATTTCAATTTTATGTTACATATCACACTATATTTTACAGCTTCTAGTTATCTTTGCTTTACGAATTAAGCTCAAACACATCTTAACTAATTCTGCTATAATAATCATTATACGGTGAAAACATTTAACGAGAGTCAAAACACTATCTATTAGACTTAAACATGTATCATTCATTCTATGCGATATTTTGTGTTGTCTTGTGAATTGAAATAGCCCCAATTTTTTCAAGTTTTATTCATCTACTTTCGGCTTCTTTTATAGCAATGTAGAATGTCTATATTATATTGCTAAGCCTTTTTCCCTTTGTGTAAAAAGTTTTTTTTTTTGCTTCCACTAATATATATTACTATATTTATTAAAGACCGGCGATATTAGCAGCTGCACCGATTGAAGGTGTTGGTGAATTTTTCAGACTTCACGTTTCAAATGAACCACTAGTTTGGATGGGAGTAATACCGTCTTCTAACGTAGTATGTATAGCTACTACAAATGGTATGTTCAAAGAGTTATCGGAAGATGGCGAATTACAATTACGATTCCAGCTGCCGTCCTCAGAAAGTTACGATGTGAAATTCGCCGAGGTATAATATCATTTAAATACTTTTCGTTCATATTCAAGAGTTGTGTGTGCTACATCAGTTTTTTGTTCATGGCTCAGCTTTGAAAGTTTGTATTTACACTTTTGACACTAATCATGTAAAGGAATATGATCCAAGATCAAACTCCCTCAATTGGGCAAAAGCTGTCTGGCCCATGGTATTGACTGTAGTTGTAGTGTTTTAAGGTTTAGATGCATATTGAGCAGTATTAGAAGGTACGCCACATGGTTAAGCGAATGGTTCGAATTCGCCTTTAAGAAAATAAAATTCTCATCTAATGAGATAGCCAGATCGGTGCCAGAATTGATTAAACAAGAGCTGGTCACCGTAAGTCATTTTATAGACCAGACTAGCACAATCCACTATTCGTAATGAGGTCAAATATGTAACACATTGTTCAATGATTTTGACCTTTGACAAGGTTCTCCATCATTTTTCTTTGAGGAAATTTTTTTATTTTTATCAAATTTTTACTTTTTTATTTTTCTTGCTTTTCTACTGCAAAAAGTTTTTAATCGATAACAAGAAGATGTGATATATTTTGTATGATATATCACATGAACGTGCTTCTGGTATGCAACGAGAAAAGGAAGCTGTATAAGTTTATCATATAAAACAACGCTATGTTAACAACAATTATGTTAAAACGAATGACTACTAGACGGAGAAGTTGTTAAATTATTAAACCGAGCGAAGAACTGTTTAGGAGGGTTATTCACACCGGCTGATAGTTTGTAGGTCGTGTATATAAAATAGTTAATTTACTTCTTCCGATTATGTCTGAAAAGCTAATTACTAAGGTTCTGATGATTTTCTAATCGTTGCAACTCATTAGTAAGCCTAAAAAAAGCCAATGAATACTTTTTTAGGTTACTGCTTAATTCGTTGAAACTTATGGCTTTTTTCTTGTCTATGCATATTAAAGTCGTCTTGTTTTCTAATGAATATTTCAGGACATCATCGCAGTTTTAACACCAAAGCACGATTTATTCGTTGACGGTCGCATATTTGCTAATTCTGTGTCTTCTTATTTGATTCATGATGACGTTTGTTTTTACATAACTTTACAGCAAAAATTACATTTTGTATCGTTGAAGACGAAACAGAAACTCTGTCAAGGTTAGTTCATTTCAGGGCACTTTTAAATTAAAACAAATTTCCAAGCACAGCGCGATTTAATATATTAATGATTGTTTTTAGTAGGAGAAAGTACGAAGGTTATTAATTAAATGTTAGTAGGAAAACGTTTGAAGCTAAACTTTGTTCGAATTTTTTATGCGTTCTTAACAGTTGTTTGTATATTATGGTGTACTTGTTTGTTATTTGATGCCCACTATCTAGTGGATTATCACCTCATAGGAACTTTTCTGAGATTTTTTAAATTGTAATCGGCATGCATTTCACACATATGAGTTGATCAATCAAGTGATCGTGAAGTAAAGGATTACAAATTTTCATAGTAGCTAAAAGTATTATAAAACTTTAATAACAATATAACAGAATATGACAAGTAATATTCAAAATGTTTCATAGAATAGTTGTTCAGAGCGTGCAGTAGAAATTGGAAGTAATTTAATTGTCTGTTGTTCTGAAGGAATTGATGTGATTATGCAGATGCCACGAGGAAATCTTGAAACTATTCATCCTCGAATGTAAGCTTTAAACATTGCTGCTTTATTCATTTGTTACTGAGAAGATTTTGATTATAATTTTTTATGTGTAGTGATTTATTTGTTTTTGCATCAACTAATTTAAATTATGACTTTTTTATTTCTATAATTTATGTTTCCGCCATGCTAAATCAAGGGCAAAACTTGAAACCTTGGATGGAATTCGAATAATTATAAGACCGAAAATTATTGTACATTGAAAATTAGTTAATAGTTGAGTGATTCGATCACAGAACAACGACCCGGTAGAGATATTACATTCTAGCAAAGTATGACAAGTAGCGCAGTGGACCGGACATTTGTGAGATGCGGGCTCGGACCACTGAAGTTTCAAGTTTTGTGGTTGACTGCACAATATGGAAATATATTTTATGTGTAATTTTTGCAACAGATTCGTCATTCGCCTAATCAAGCGACTGATAGACGATCTGAATTATGTTGGTGCTCTTAAATGTATGAAGAAGCACCGGATTGATATGAATTTGCTTGTAGATCATAAACCTGATGTAAGTTTATGGTTTCCTTCAAGTTTATGTGATTTATAATGTTTTTAAAATAAAGTGACTTTGAGAATAAACAGTACCAACACAACGGCCAAATATTTCAATATAATTGTAATTATAATGTAATTGTTGAGCCTCAATAATTTTGCAGGTATTTATGGATAATATAGCTATGTTGGTGCAATCAGTGAATGATCCTGAACTTTTGAACATTTTCATTGCAATGCTCAACAATAGCCAATGCAAGTATTGTGATGCACCCGTTATTAACAACAAGGTATATCGAGTTTTTTTTTGTGTTTATATTCCGCCAGATAGTTTAGTTTGTAATTTTGGGATCTATAATTTGTACTGAAAAACGTCAGAAATTTCTTTCGACAAAAATTTTTGTGAATTTTTGTATGTGTGTATATGCATATATATATATATAT
>KN716230.1:186065-199194 GCA_000816705.1 Dictyocaulus viviparus | reverse complement strand
TATATATATATATATATATATATTATATGTATATTATACGTATAGTTATCTAGTCACTTAGTTCTAGTTTTTATAAAGCTCTTAACAATCGAGTTTTAAGTTTTGAGCAATGTTTTTTCTTAGGTGAATAGGATTACTGAAATCATGGCAAAGGAGATACTGGCGCAGCCAACTGATCTTCGTCTTCGTATGTTCGTTGTTGTATTGTCTGCTTTATTGAAATCGTCTCCGCCACAAGTCGACAAAGCTTTGCGTCTTGTTAAGGAGGAAACTAATAAAAGTATGTGTTTTTTTTTCGACGAATAACTGTCTAAAGTATTCTTCATTCCCATAAACTGCATTTCTTTTGGATAATTTTTCTCTTTTTGCTTTCATCTGGTATTTTTTCTAGTTGATGATGGTCATCGTGAAAGTTATACTCGAAAATGGCTTCATCATATACGATTCTTTGTAAATGAAGCGGAACTTTTCAATGCTGCTCTATCTACGTATGACTTGAGTTTGACTCTGCAGGTGCTTTTAAGTTATACTTATACTATAATTGTGTTGCATGTTTTCATCGTGTTACAATATGCTTATTTTTCTAGACCTCATTAAGGGTGCCGAAGTCTTATTTAAAAATTTTGAAGAGTTAATATATTATTTGTAACGCTGTGTTCTGTTCATTCCCATTTGTTTAGGTTTCAGAAATGTCGAATCGTGATCCCAAAGAGTACGTACCACTTTTAAATGAACTTCTCAAAGTATGTTACTTAAAGTGAAGTACTGTTTTTCTTTTTTATTTCGCGACTGAATTATATGAGATTGCTTGGTGTGTAGTAAATTTTTGTGTTTTAATATTATCATTGTAGAAATTTAATCATCACATGCTTCCTCGATAATCACTTGTTTTAGAAAAAGAGTTGTTAAGTCAGAAATACGCCAGTTGACTTTGTGCATGCAAATTTCAGTTGGAGCCGGATGACTATCGTAAATTCCGAATAGATATGATTAGAGAAGATTGGAATAGTGCTTTATTACATTTATCTCGTCTTGATGACAAATGGGACGAAGTGTTGACGTTGATCCATGAAAAGAAACTGTATTCTTATGCTTTACTCGTTTATAAAGACTCATTAAGATTTAAGGTAATGCATTGTTTTTTTTTCTAAATAATTTGGCAAATAGTTGATTTTTATTCGGGGATGGGTGCACAATTGTGCCACAGTGACATGCAGGCCCGATTACATATTTCAAGATTTTCGCTAGTTTTTTTTTACTTGTTTATTGTTTACTCTTTATGAATGTGGACCATTACCTTTTATGATTTATCTTCAATTTTTTGATCACAGTGTTTATGAACTGAAAAAAAAATAAAGTAATGCAGAAAATCTATCAAACGTACAAACGTACGAATGTTCTTCATTTGAGCGTTAAGCGTTAAGTTTAAGCGTTAGTTATCTATCAATTCTTTGATAACAGTTAAGCTTTCTAATGATTCTCTTTTATTGCACCAGTGTTGTCTTAATGCTTATATTAGCTGGCAAATGAGAGGTAGTGTTTTTGGTAAATATTGTTGAATTACGATTATTATGATTCAGGTTGCATAGCGTTTGACTTAATATAGGAATGTAGATGAAACAGTTAAACTAATCAGGCATAGCTCAGTGGCATACTTATTCAAAGGAATAGAAATTTTATTTCACAATGACCACTCAATTTTTTCTGCATTGTTTAATGTGTCTAAAATTAGATTACCTTCTAGGAAATTTGCTCTATCTATGCGAAAATGCTGGAATCAAGTGCTCTGTGGGAGGAGGCAGCCGTGCTGTACAATAAAGCTGGAGAGAATCAGAAGGTTTTGTTCTTTTACTTTAAGCTTGTTTCGTAGATGTAATAGTTTTTTGACGTATTTTGTCCTGTATGCACCAGTTTTTTATCTGTTAATAGCATACACCTTTGTTGTGAAAACGGTTGTATTGACGGACTACAAAAAATTAAATGGGTTCCTGTCAGCTGTTAAGGCTAGTTTTTTCGCTTTTTATTAGAAGAAGCTTTTTTGCAAATTTATGGTTTGCACGCTATTCCTGTTATTTTTGAATTAGAAAAAATCTATTAGTGAAAATTACAGTGTATTGTAGAGTTTTTATTTCCGATATCTAATTGAATACCAATTAAATACAATCAAATTTTCTTATTTCATCTATTTATTTTAGGTAGATTATTATTGCTTAAAAAAAGTATTATATTATGTTAATCGAGAAAGAAATACAAAAATGACACAGATTCTCGAAGAGACACTCGTCACCTCAATTTTGTGGTTTTCACTGCGTAAATATTCTTTTATTCTGTGTTTATTATATTCCCAAAAAATACCGATTGTTGGTAGGTCGCGATTCATTTAACTTGTGTGTTTCATGAGCTTTTCAATTCTTTGAATATTTTAAGTGTTTTTAAGATGGTGTGCCTTAAGGCTACCATATTGCAGCACTGCTTTTTTAAGCATGATTTTGCGAAGCTGAAAGCGAAATCGCTCGATATGATAATGTATTATCCATTGCTTCTCGTTTGCTGTTGTAAAAATGGTTCAAGTCAAGCTTGATTGTTGTATGATTAATATCTATCTTTCTTTGAAATGCAATTTTTTTTCAACACTTATCGTTTTTTTCTCAAAGCCTAATTGTACTTTATTTTCCTTAAGTGTTTCATTATCCAATCCGTTCCAAATGGTTTTGAAACAAATATCATATATGATATATATTATTATTGAACCGAATTATTCCTTGTTATTACTAAGCATTCAACTGTTAGACAACGAATTGTTAGACAATTTAGAAGAACAAAAAGCATACTGTTGTGTGCCTACCAGCTTCAAATAATTTATTTTATTATTTATAAAAGTCCTGTGAGTTGAGTGCTATGGATGCATAGCAAGCTATATGAATTTTATAGGAGTTGCGTTGTCTTGAATTATCACGAAATGTGGAACGTTATGTATCCCGTGCACGTGTGCTTAGTCTACCAGATCAGGCTATAAATGCAACACTTTTGAAGATGGCAGCTGTTCTAAAAGCGTCCAGTCAATGGACTGAGGTAGCGAGGGCGTTAGAGATAGCAGTAAGTACCTAGGTCTACATTTCTGTAGTACATTATGTAGTTGTCATGTGATAACAGAAAACTTTGCTTGCTCACTTGTAATAATTTTTTTTTTGCTAAAAAGGCCTTGGCCTAGAGAAACAATACGGTTATGAAATAGATAATCTGAATTCCGAAGAAGTAGCTTGTGTTTGCTAAACGAAAACGTTTCAAAGGGAAGCTCTGGTGTATCCATAGTTGAAGCGCTTTCAAAAGCTGGTAAATGGACAAATGCTGTAGATGCTGCAGAGCAATGTTCAGGTCAAATTTACCCACTGTATTTTTGAGTCAAACTGCTGTAGTATACGTTATTTTAGCGAATCTCTCATTTTAGAAGTCTCATTGGTCTGTAGTTTCTTAATTGATCGCGCAGAGAGCCTTATAAACGAACTGTCAACTAAGTCGGAAGAATTTATTAGGTCTGAATAATTTTGTTCATTATATGCGACATATTTAGGTGTTTACATCTATTACCTAGGTTATATAGGTTACTGCGAACCTCTCGATTATCATGAACGTTAAAAATGTTCACACATATATTTCTTTCTTCCTAGTATTCTCATTCATTATTTCTCATAATTTTTCAAGACACATGAAACGACTCGCTTCAGTACGAGCTAATAAGAAGGAAACCATCATGAAAATTAAGAGCGGGGTAGAATGCTGTGGAGATTTTGAGGTCAGTTGTACGATTCTATTGTATACGTTGAATTTAACCGAAGATGAATGATTACATTTCAGGAAATTGAAGCAATGTCAGAAGCAAGTAGTATATGTTCTGATAGGAGTAAAAGAACAAGTAAAAGTGGCATGAGCAGAGCAAGTTCTGCAACGATTGTGCGCAAGAGGAAGCAGGTGCATTTTTACGGACGTCAAAAACATTAGCTTTTGTTAATGACCAATATTAGATCGAGAGAAAGAAGCATTCACTGAAAGAAGGAGGCGAATACGAGGATTCCGCTCTACTGATCGCTCTAAATTCGTATTACCAATGGTTGAATAATGTAATAGGTAGTTCAGTTTCATTTTAATGACTTGGAAGCAAAATCTGGGTAGATTTTATGTGAATTTGAACAAAATTTGATCTGGCTAGTGTTTGAAATCCGATGCAACGCTTTTATGTTATTTTTTTTTTCATATATCAGCTCATACTATCGTGTTCAACACTTTCGAGAATAATCCTTCCAGTCTAGTTTTTGCAAACTAGAAAAAAAAATTCATACAGATTGGAATTGTAATTAAGACTGCTCTGAATTTTGCTCCCTTGTTTGAGATTTCTATGTTTTTCGTGTATGTTTGATGAAATGAAATTATGATTAGATAAGCATGGCAAAAGTCATTTCTTTGGGAAAATACATCACCTATTCGTTGCTTTAATGTTATGGTGGAAGTGTTTGAATCAGAACGGTCGATACAATGACTTGACAGATTTACAATCACAGTCTATTGTAAAGACAGTGCTGCTCACCCTTCCAGATTATTGGACTAAAATTATAATTTAAGCTGAACTAGTTGAACTACTACCATCTTTGGTGCGTGTCGATGAAATACCATTGGCTCGTACCCTACAGCAGTCTGTGCAGAAAAAATTTTCTGATGCTGTTTCTTC
Organism: Dictyocaulus viviparus; assembly: GCA_000816705.1. NCBI lineage: Eukaryota > Metazoa > Nematoda > Chromadorea > Rhabditida > Metastrongylidae > Dictyocaulus > Dictyocaulus viviparus. The sequence continues at coordinate 194,471 of KN716230.1, read as the reverse complement.
TCATGCGCAAATTTGGCCAAATAAACTACATCCGTGGGATTTACCCGGTCCAATATATGCTTTGGTGAGTATTTTTGTACTTCGCTTCTCTTTATAAATGTATTGTGTTATTGGACTTTCCAGTACACTGTCGATGATGTTTTCGCATTTCCAAAAGAGGGAGAAATGCCTGAGGTTGTTACATTAGGTATGTTGATTGAACTGTTTATTAACATATTCTGTAATTTCTTTGTTTTGTTGAGCATATCCTTGATTAGGGCATAGATGCGCTTCAATCCTCTCAACTGATGAAGGATTGGAACATTTTCGACACATTTTTGGATATCGTTTATAAGCAGTACATATTTCTACGAAATCTTCTTTATGGTGATGATTTTGTCTAGAACGTTTTTGTCATGAGCTTTTTTTCCTTTCTCAAAGCTTCTCAGGCTTTTGTTCAAGAGAATCATAGCACTAACATTGTGATGCAGTACTGTACGTGAATGAGAAATGTTATGATTTGCCACATTATGAGATTTATCTCATCTTAGCTTAGTAATTCAAATTGTTCAATATTTTGACAAATATTATTATGTAATTGTTCTATTAATTTGTTTATTTGTTACAGTTTTCAAAATTATGAAGTACACAGGTGATGATTGGGAAAATACTTATGAATGATTTCATTGGAGATTTACAGTCTGTATAATTTAGTAACAATACATTGATTTTTACAGAGCCAGAAATGATCGCTCCCGTTTTAAACACTCAATTGAAATGGAAACTAAGTATTCTGGATTGAAACGAGTATTTCCCTTCAACTATTGATTAATTTCGAATCGACCTATCGTTTTTCTAATGTTGCTGTTTGATCGAATCAGAATAGATCACGAAATAGTTTCGTGATGCACTCCATTTATTTGTACCTAACTCATACTTGTTATAAATTGTTCATTGGATATGATCTATTGTAAACAAAGCCATATTTTAATATTTAATGTAGAAGAATTAGTAAACTTATATAGATATTAATGGGTTTGATGACATTTTACTGCTTATTTTCGTGTTTTGAGAACATTAAATTCTTTTTGTGCTCTCAAGCTAGTACAATGTTGTTCCTAGTTGTTTCCATTGTTATTGTTCTTAAATGTTTTTTTTTTGCATTGTTTTACCTAAAATAAATGTATGCTCTCTGATGTTCAATACTTTCCATTCGTTTCGAATTCACTATCGGATAAATTGATGAACAATCAATGGCTTGATGAAAAGAGTAGTTGTCGGTATCCAATGGATCTGCTCGAACTCAAATTCTTACCATCCTTTCACTTTTGTCATAATTTTAATCAATATGAGTCAACAGGTTTTGTTAATTTGAATCACAACATTGTGAACAACGATGAGGCTGCTCCTCAATGGCAACTATTAGGCAATCGCTTATAAATACAAAACAAACATGTTAGCGGCTGGGTTGACGATTAGAACGGGAACTCTTATCAGGTAAACGAGGAAGAGCTAACACGCAGTTGAATATTTTTAAAAGGTTTCAGCGGTAATTCCTTAAAGAATATTCAAACGAAATTTTTTGATTACTTGAGCAACAACATGGGAAAGACGAATGGAATTGCATTTAATTTGGTGGAAGGCCAGAAAGGAAAGATTTCGAATCAAAACCAACGGTGATTATCGTTATTGTTGAGTCCATTCCCATACAGTGAGTTCACAAGCTTGTTCCGTTGCTTCTTAAAAATTACGTACTTATGAGGTCTTCCTCTTTAGATTCTCTGAACGTGAATTCGTGGCCACATAAAGCATTCCGTAATTAAGCATAGGAATTATATTGTAGCATGCAATCGATCAATGACGAAGTAAAGGGTGTCTCTTAATGGGCACCAGAACTTTTGATCTATTTTTTCAAACTATTGCCTGATAATACCGCAGTACTAAATGAGGTATCAATCAGGCATATCACTAACGACTTTTAATCACTAACAACCACTAAACGAATCTTGTTATTAATTTTTAACAAATAAAAAAACGTAATGATTGAAACTTGATCATTACAAGAATTGCCTCTGATTGTCATAAGTCAATCAATCAATCGATCGGAAAGCACAAAACTATTGCTATAGCGAATGCTGGAGCATATATCGGCTTATACCGTCTTCTTCAAACATTACGTATTGATTAGATAACGTATTTTCAGATAGTCGTTTTTAGTGTATTTCGTTCAAAACAAAGGCGATACTAATTTATTTTATAAAGCACTTCAATTTCATTTCTATAGAGTGTATACGATATCCACTGTGTTACATTTCTGCAATTCTGTTGCTCCTTATCACTTTTTTTTTCCATTTTATTCCGTTTAGCTACACAAGTCCTTTTCAGTACAAATAAATTATGACAATCACTACTACTGTATTGCCTTCACTAGCTCTTCTTTTCTACGCAGTCTATCAATACCAGGTAAATCGATAACATCGCAAATTCAAATAGTTATCTTTCAATGGGGCCCGTCGCGCAATACAAGAATAGGGTTTGCCGCCGACCTCAAGCCTATAAAGCTTGACATTACTTCACGGTCAGCAAATGGGTACCATTGAAATCTAGATAAGATAAATAGCACTGCTTTGGAAAAGAGTAGTCATCTCAAGTCAATGTATACACAAAGCTCTCATTCTATCAAATCGGTGAATGGGGAAGAAGCATTGACATAGTAAAACACTGGCCATCTGAAGTCAATGTATAAAAGACTCGAGTTCAAACACTTTCACGATATCAGAAAGGAAGCAGTTACATAACGCATCTCCTCAGAAAGATAGATTATGCCAGTTTCTCCCGGATATTTTGTTTGTTAATATGTAGTGTTTTCAATAATACAAGCATTTAGTTTTAGAATGACAGTTATTGGTGGATATACGTGCCAGTTACTGGAGCAGCAGGTATTACGTGTATACTACCAATGCCTTCTTTTGCTATATGGCGAATTCTTTCATCAGTCAGTATTGTCGGAGGTACAATTCTGATGTCGTTTCTGTTCTGGACATTCCATTGCCTTGAGGGTACTGTTGGTTATGACCTAAAAGAAGCAGGGAATTTGTTACCGGTAAATTTTTTCAATAGTTTGGATGATAAGACGGCACTTATCAACATGTGAGAGTTAAATTATAGAATGCTCGAATTGCATAAAAAAAGGTTTCTTCCTCGTTCACTTTATGCTTACTTGACAGATAATCTAATACTAAAACCGCACTAAGTGTCATAATATGAAAAACTCCATAGTGGGAATTGCAAGAAAGATCACTCGACTCGGAAACGTTCCTTCGCTATGGTGATACAGGTTGTTGCTAATGATAGAGTACAATAACAGCTATTGATCGGAGAGCAACTAACAGTAAAAACCGTCTATCAAAATGTATTTGTGTGACAGCGCCTAAGTATGAGGGAATTGTCGTTTATTTATCTTTTCCATTGTTTTAGCATACTCATGAGACGTTACGGAAAATTTCTCTCACACTTATAGCCAACAATAATCTGAGGCTCAACATCAATATTGTTAGGATTGAGTAGCATAAATAGTAATCAGAAGCTACGAATTCAGAACAGATAAAATACATTTGTGCTAAAGGTTTCGGAAGTCGGTCGAGGCAGTTGATGAACTAATATTTCATGTGTTTCTGAATGTATAGTTATTCTAAGCAAACTCTAGAGTGCAAGTTCACTTGGCTAAAGGCCAAGTGCTACAACAAAAATCCGTCTCGATAATTCCTTTTTCAGGTTGCTCTAGCAGTAGCTCTATCAACAGGCACACGCCTAAATTTGGGAACATCCAACAACGTTCTACGTTATCTACAGTCTCTTATTCTCGTTGTTTGCTTCATACTAAGTACTTTGATAGCAACATATTCCACTAAATATTATTTTATATGGACTTCCCCATAAGCGTTATTAATGTCACCAGACTAATCGGTTGATGAATTATAATATTCTTTCCACTCATTCAAGAAAAAAAAAAACGTGTACTCATTTATTTTGAAACCAGAAAGAGACAGTTCACCATCAAAGCGACAAGTGCACGAAATTTGCAAAGCAATGCCTCCGGCCCCCAACAGAGCTAACCAGGAATAACCAATATTCTAGAAAACCACAAATAATATATCATATACAATGCGAATAACATTGTAGACGTTAGTCAAAATCCTGTAACTCGATCGAATAGTGCGAAAAACAAGTAGCATCTGTAGCTTCCTTGTCCAGAAGCATGAATTAAAACAAATTAAAATTCAAAGAGAGATAAGACTATTTGGGTCAGGTAACACCTATCAATAGTCGTATTTAAATTCAAGGTAGTCGTCATCAAACTCTTGAACTCGTATATAGCCATCTTCTCCACCGGTCGCTATAATGTTTCCTGATGGATGCCACGCCATAGTGTTGATGGGACCAAAATGGCCCTGAAATAATTATACACGTGAACATACTTTTGTCTTTTAATATGTATACATGACTCATGATAGTCTAAAATAGGTTTTTTTTAAGACGAACATTGTTGGAATGCGTCGCTAACAAGTACGTCGTACTAGAAAAATGTAGAATATGCTAATTATAGTTTTTGAATATGCCCAATATTCCATACTAGTTTGCTGTTGGATCGTTATTCTGTTAGGCAATCTCACTTTCTCACTTACAAACCTGTTTCTTAATTTCTACTGTTTAATTACACTTACTTTAAACCTTGCAAACTCCTCTTCAAACACCATGTGATATAGCTTCGCTTCAAAATGACCGGCAGATACAGCCGTTTGCGTTACTTGCATAGCATCCTCTCCTCCTCCAAGACAGATATGATCACGTATGGGTGAGACGCAAGCAGAGTTAACAGGACGTTCTGATCTTAATGAACATACTAATATTAGTGTTTCACTAAAAAAATGTGCTTTTTTTCCAAAGTATTTTTGAATATTGGACCAGTTTATGTGATGTTACATTAGCTACAACCAATATAGATTTAACATACCGATATTGCTTCAAATGTTCCAGAGTGTACACATCTAATAAGGCAGCAGTTTTGTCCTTAGATGAAGAGATGACAAAAGCGCCATCTGGAGACAACTGCAGATCAGTGATGGCATACTAAATGATTGATTCACTATAAACTATACTGCAGAACGCATTGTATTATAAAGAAATACCCTATGAGCTTTATCATTGGATTGGCACGGTTCTTCATTGTTTTTCAAGTTGTATTGTAAAATGTGCCCATTCTCGAATCCGACAGTAACCTACATAGCACATAATGATGATAGAAACACCAACAAAATTAAAAGAAATAAGTTATAATACTGTTTGCAATAAAGTGTAATTCAATCACATACTTCTTTCAATTACAAGAGTAATCAAAAGAGGGCTTTATAGCAATCATAAATACATATAAAAAGCTACATATTTGCCTTTCCAAAACCATAGAGCAGCCTTATTACCAAGTATCGTTCATATGAATTTATCAGAACCCACGATATCAGTAGCTCCACTGAAAACGCAAGTTGTTGCTGAATTATCGAACTCAAAATGTGTGCGGAATAAAGGACAGTCGGAAGTTATTTGCTGGTCGTCTCGTGTGTCAAGGATACATAGAACCGATGGATTTTTTGTCATCTTCTGGGTGGTGTATGCCAGCAAATGGCCTGGTAAAATTCTGATAAAACGACACTGATAATACGAAACGGAAATATATTGTGATGAAAAAAAGAACCACTAAGAAAAGCAGCAATCGTACTTACCAGAATAGGATAAGTTAACTGATTTAGCAGGAGTTGGAGTGTTAATAGTATTAAGTACAACTCCGGTCTCACAATCCCAAAACTAAAAGTGCATGTTACAAAATACGTGTTCACATAAAAGAAATATAACATTGCGGAATGACAAACCTTTACTGAGTTGTCGCCAGATGCAGTTCCAAGTCTTGTAGTATCCCATGAGACGTCAACGTCCCAAACCACTCCGTTATGTCCGTCATAGCTACCTTAATGTATAGTACAACAATAATGTGCAGACTGATTTTGTGCAAAGATGTCTTAAACATTAATTGAAGTTCAGTGTGCAATGAAAGGTCATAAAATTTCTTACAATGTTATATCTATATATATGTACGCTAATGATGTAACAGTAGACAAGCCAGTTGTACTAATCTTCAATTAGTTAGATTTTTTAAAAATCATATGCTGTAGGGATATTTGTTCGTTCGAAAATAGCAATCGCCTGTCATTGTAAAAGTGAAATTTGCAGATAACTTACTACATAACTTACAAAATATGTATCTCCGGAATGGTTTCCAGAAGCAGCTTAGGCTGATGCTACTAGGAGCGCATCACAAATGTACTTACCAATTCGTTCCCCATTCTCTGTGTACCACAAGCACGGCTGTTTATTTTTAGCTGCGGATATCAACAGATCTCCTTCTCTATTAAATCGAACTCGTGTTAACGCACGATCATGTCCTTTTAAAGACAGTGGCCTCATAGCGCTCTGGAAAAAATGCATTTCAGTGCATTTGTATAAGATTAAAAACAGGAGCAAAAGATCACACGATCAATATAGACATATACATAGAAAATGTTTGAAAAGCTGAAACATAAAAACAAAAGAAGGCAATAAGGTGAAATAAGTGGGTCAACATCTGATTTCCAATGAAAAAGTAGAAATAATAGAAATAGTAGCTATGATGAATATAGACTGGAGCAATACAAAGATGGAAGCAATTATCGATGAAACTATTGAATGCGTCTTTTGATGGGAGGAATATAATCAATTGACAATATGCTGAATGAACTAATATCTATTTGGATATCTTCTGCATTTGATTCGCTTTGTATTACCACATTACAGCTTCACGTGGATTTGTTCTAAGAATGCTGTATGTTTTTGATCATCAAACGAACGGAAATACTGGAAAATGAGAACAGTAGTAATATTTGACATGTAACAAAGTAAATATATAACACATTGCGTAACATTCGTAAAGAAACTATAACTACATGGAAAATATGTAATTGCCGAATCCAGCAATTGAAAGAAACTGTTAGATGGTTTAAAGAAGATATACATCGTGATAACATTTATAATGAATTTGCTGGGATCAAAATACGAAGTCCTGATCAGTTTAAAGAGTCAATATAGTCATAATGAGGAAACGATGAGGAATACTAGCGTACTTTTTTGAAAAATAGTAAATATGAACCTCGTTCGAAAAAGACGACCAGTAGTAATAGTACAAGTTACTACTAATGATGCAGTACGAATGATGATTGGGCGAAAGAAAAAGAATCGAAATTATATTTAGCCTCGCATTATCAATAAATACGAGCATTTATTTATGTATTCACATATGCGATACGTGAAATTCTTACTTTGACGTACTACCCTATTTAGTTTCTATAAAGTATTCAAAGTAATATCAAAACGTAAAGTAGAAAATTATGACATTGGTGGTACCTAGAATGAAAATCGTCACCACGACTTAGTAAAAACAACTGAAAAACGGTAATCTAGGAAGCTTTGATTGTATGTACCATATGTTAGCTATTTCAACTTGTACTTTTCGAAGAATACTACAGCAGCCAGTACTGTAATAATACTGGTTACCTATTAATGATTGATGCAACTCGCGACCATTCGATGATACTTGTTGGACATCACCGCGTTAACTAATAATCTAGATTGAGTACAACTAAAACGCATTGAGCATAAATTGATGTGCATAAGAGAATCTATTTATGAGTGTAAAGACAACATATTCACCTGTAATTTAAAATTACAGTCTTAACAAATGAGACATTTTTCTGGTGAACCAAAAGTATGGACCAGATAATCCTGGTAATTACGGAGAAGAGTATAATATTATGTAATATGTTTGCAATTCAAAACATGAAAATGCTTATCGATGTGTGACTTTATTGTTAATGCAAAGTGTTCCTCATTTTGATTGGCATGAAGAAATAAACGTATACTTTCTAGACAATGAATGAAACAAGACAGAATTATCGAAGAGTAACATGTAAAAAAAGTACTGTGCGGGAAATAACAGATGATTCTTGACACAAGAGACATGAAAAAACATGTCAAATACGAGGTGAAGAGGGAATATGATTCCGACGCAAAGTTGAAGAGTCCCACACAAGGAAAAAGATCATAAGTCGGGACAAAAAGTAATTAGATTCGAACTGGATTATGAGAATAGGTATTTAGATACAGGTCATTAGGTATCAATTAAATGAAAAAGATGAAAATTTTAAAAAAAGGCGTTCAGACACTTCTGCACAGAAAAAAAGAAGTTTACCAAATTACCAGATACCGTTAACCGAATCGGTAAATTTTAAACAGAGAAATCTGGGGAGGAAAAACAGAACTGAGTTTGTGGAGAGGGGGGAAATC
>KN716230.1:154403-171910 GCA_000816705.1 Dictyocaulus viviparus | reverse complement strand
TATTCCTACTAGTAGGTAGGTTTTTACGTTATTATAGTATTATTCGTCGGCATTTAGTATTATATTAAGCTGGATGGCTCCGGAATCGTTACATCGACCGATGAAGTTTAGCCCCAAATCTGATGTTTGGTCTTTTGGTGTTTTACTCTATGAGGTAATTTATTGCTCTTAGTTGTATATGATGTTTGAAAGTAAATGTAAATGGCGAGGTTCTAAGTACCGCTTGAGGTTCTAAGTTTTGCGACTAACTCAGCATCATTAAAGACCTGTTAGTTGATAGGCTAAAGAGGAATTTTTTCGGAAAACGATGCTAGAAATAAATAAGATGAGATAAGCTTTGTCTCTAATCAAACATTTGGGGCGCGATGTGTCTACACGCATTCGTGTTCAACGTCATATCGTAGAGAAAGTTCAATGTGAGCCTCATCTATACAGCTAAGTCATTTGACCTCACTTCACCAAATCACCGCCGCTTATCTTACCCAGATTTGTCTGTTACCAATTTACCGACCCTGGAGGAATGGCGGACTTCGTAAGCCTGGGGGCGGTCGCGAACTGATTCGGGCCTGCGTTTCACTGTGGCACCTTACCACCATTACTCTGCGCTTCCGTAATGATAAGCATGTGATACTGATCTATCTGAGTAATATTTTTATTATAAATTTTTTAAGGCAAAAAACCGTTGAGTGATTTTTCAGATTTTCAATCAAGGCGAAAAACCGTGGCCAAATGAAACATTTAAAAAAGTCGCACATATGATTCGTCGCTGTCAAATGCCTAAATTACCAGATAATACACCTAAGGAAATAAACGATATTCTTACTCGAATTTGGTAATTGAGCTTCATTTCAAGAGCTTAAATCACTCATAAACAAGAGGCTAGAGGAGGATTTTTTTTCGTTTTCCTCTTACTACAAAACAATTCAGGGTGATGAATCCGGATGATCGACCGACAATGAAGGAATTATATTCATATTTTGTAACGATATCAGATATTTATAAACCACCTTCACCGGACAAATTTGCATTAAATCGATTAGAAGGAGTTCATCGTGTAAATCCAGAAACGCTCTATTCACTTGTAAGCATGTTGTTCCTTTCTTCTCGTTAAGTAAATCAAAAGTCAAAAAAAATGAGTCATAAATGAGATCAAAACTGTTCTCGTTCATAGGAGGAAACCGCCATCGAAGATGAAATCTCAATGTATGTGATTTTTTTTGCTTCACTGTTTTTTGTTTTCAAAGAAAATATTTTCAAATAATTCTCTATATTATTTAATAAGCTGAAGAGAGGTATTGATCTATTATAAATCAGGTCGACTCTAATTACTAACAGTTAGGAAAGAAATAAAGAAACCAATCTGAGTTTTTCCATAACATTGGATATTGGTAGTATGAGGACCAATAAGACAGCTCAGACTTAGGATTGAGTACCATCATTCTTTTTTCTGTTCTTACGATCTGTGTACATCAACATGTTGCTCATGGTTGACTCTAAAGTGTTCTGACGTTCTCAACGATTCTTCAATGCCATGCCAAACAGTGTCTCCTTCTTTTCAGTTGTCTTGAGCCGAGTTTAGTGAGGTATTACTCAAGTGAAGCTAAATCTTCTCATTCAGCGCCTCGAATCGAAACAACTGTAAGAAGGCTAATATACATAATTTTTAATGTTAACTATGTGACAAGTAGTTAATATCAATCACAGTTGTTAATTCATCAAGGGGACAAACTTGTGATTCTATATTGGTTCCTCTGGTTCTCCTTGATCATCGACACGAGGTTTCTCCCTATGGCACGACAGGGTAGTTGAAATGAGTTCGATTTTGCTCCAGGGATTCGATGATCACTATAATATCCTTTTAGAGGCTTCATATAGAGGATTGATTGACCGTCGGATTGGTAGTCTTCCTGCGATGCTATCGATGTCCACTGAGATTCAGTTGCTTACAGTTTGTGTTGGACCTGTCTGATCTTCAACTGTACGGCTGCGTCTGTGATCTTCGATCTAGATCAAAACTTCGGATCCCCTCTTCAACTTGTGTGACGGAGGAATTTTGGCTAGTATTTGTGCTGAGTTAGAGCAGTAACAACTTGTAGAGCAACCCATTATTTTTTACTGGAAGTTCCTCCAATGCAATGGTATGACCGGATTTTTTGGACTAGGAAACTTTATAGAGGTTACTGAAACTGTTCTCTTCTCTAGTGATTTAAGGTAATTGAATTGATTTACAGTATGATTATACAGTAATCCAGGTCCGAATATGTCCGTTTATAACAAAAATACAGTGGGAAACCAATAGAGTTTTTGTCTGTTTGAGTATGAGGTAAAGAAAACGTAGCGATATTCAAAAGAAAACGAATGAGTTCAAGTCATATTGTAAAATGTTTGAAAATATCTCAATTGAATTCCTATGGTCATTCAGCTTAAAGATATCCAAATAGATGTCGTTTAGTGGTGCTGAGGACTCATCGACTAATCAATCACCAATTCACAATTCATAATCATCACATATCATCAGTAATCAATTTTCCATTCATATAATCCTCAAAAGTAAATGCATTATTGATCCGAAAAAAAAATGAACGCTTATAAATTTTTGCCATTAGAAAAAATAAACCATTAATTAATATTTGTTCGTGGTAAGTTGTTTGAGTATTTTTACGGTGAAATGACTCGTTGACTCTCATTGAATGTTATGATTTAAACTCTCACAAACTCGCTCTCATTGACTCACAGACGAGTGACTGTTATTTCTTGGAAAAAAAGTGGTGCAAATGTGATTGCGGTTTATACAATGTCGTCATTAATAAATGAACGCAATTATTCTTGCACCAACCTAATAATCCTAACACATGGATGAAAGATACATGCGAAAAGAAAAATAGGAAGACAAAAATCATTTTATTTATAACAATATTTATTCAAATGCTTATGTACTGCATAACAAAAATAAAACAAAAAACTAAATCTCGTCATGAGAAGCGATCGATCGTCGTGAAGCATTATGAAATCCATGACGTCATATCGTTGACGTTTCCAGAATGTCGTTTGACGTTGTCATGACGATTAATCGTGGACGCGGTCGTGATTGGATTCTGATGACAAGAAAAATTAAAAGGGTTCAAAGTTATCATAAGAAGATGAATAATGAGGAAAGAACAGCTAAAAACATTGCGCAATCATATCGGACGATGATTCGGTTCGGTATCGCATGCGGTGAAATCGGAGTGAGGAGTGAACAGAACTAAATAAGATCTATGCACCTTGAATCTCCATGGTATGAAAAAATTCATAATAATTTCAATAACGGCACTGAAAAAATTTCATGTCACGATGATTTCTGTTCTAGCTCGGTTCGGTAAAAGGCTAGCTGCAATCTAAAAGATAGAGATAAACGTTAACGTGAACTATCTTCTTGCGACGATGAGCCGGCCATTTCTTCTGATGTTATAGCGGAGATGTCTTAAAGGACGAAGTCTGACTGTAATGACTTGAGGTAATCAGTATGTTACCACAGCCTATGCTGCGGTATCAAACCACGTCACTGTCCCCTCCTATTAAGCTGCGCAGCCCCAATCATAGAGTAGATGTCAAAAAAGTTGCACCGAGGAAAAATAGAAGTGGAGAATATCACAAAAGAACTAAATTGATTTACCGGACTATAATGAGGAAGGGTAAAATCTGTTGAGTTGGGAGGCATTGTCGTGTTTGGAGCGGCATCTAGAAAATAAATCGATTATTTGTGATAAATTGAAATTCTACAAACAATGTTAGTCGATTAAATAGACTAAATTAAGTACTGGATTGAATGATTGCAGAATGAGGATATCAGTAGTTTAATCGGTAGCACAACAGGCCAGATATTTGTGAGAGGCGATTTCGAGTTGCTCGTGAGGTTCCAAATTTTGTCATTGACACAACACAATATTGTAGGGATGTAAATCATACTGATCTACCATGAATATCTCTAATTATGCTGAGTTAATAGCAGAACTTATAGCCTCAGGTGGGGCTTGAAAACGTATCTACAAGTGTGCGATATGTTGGAGGATAAGGAATATAAGAACAAAACCATGCAATGAAATTTTGTCTATATTTAAATGGAGATCTCTCATATAAGAGGATCTGCAGTAGATTAGTCTTGAAGCTGTCAAGTGCTTCTTGATGTGCCGGATCCTGAGGTAAATAGGCCGAGAGCGATTCTGTACTTACTTTAAGACGCTGAGGAATTTGAAGGAACGACCCCTTATTATTTGCTCTTAATTGGCGCAATTTTTCCTAAAGCGGGTAACCGAACGACCAAAGAATACATGCCAGATGATTTGGAGTGAATCAACTCTTCGCCACCTACGCTCCAACATTAGATTATGACAAGGAGGAAATTCTAGAATTTTATAGGTCATTGAACGTCATAATGTAAACAGAGTGACTATCAGAGTTCTCTACGAGAAACAAGGTATTCTACGATAACTCGTGGATCCAAAAGCCGTCATTTCCATAATGCAGATCACATGCGAGTCTTCCGAAAGGCACAAATGTGAGGAAACACATCACGTTACACCAACTGCGAGCTTTTGTCTGATAGATATTCCTGTTGTCAAAAAATTTTAACCTGGACCAGAGCTTAAATCATTTGTACGTAGGAAAGGAGATAAAAAACAACAGGATTCATAGAGAGAAACCACAAAACTTTCATGATTCCCCAAGCAAAAAAGTAAAATTTTATTCGATATTATTTCTGTGATTCACTGAATGGTGGATGTGAATTTGTTGTTTGTTTTCAATGAGTTTGTTTTTTCCTCAGCAAACAAATTTAGTTTTGATTTTGATTTCATTTTGACAGTTTTTCAATAATATGAATGAGTTACTTGATTTTTCAAAAAATTCAATTTTTTTTTAATAATTATTAAACATTGCTTAATAAAAGAGGAAAAAATTATAAAGTGAGGTATTAGATTAACATAAGAAAAAACATACTGATATCCGTTTGAAGTAGTCCGGCGGTGCTTGGCGGGTGAGGTACTTGTGGTGTTGTTAATGCTTGTTGTAGATGATTTAACGGATGATCAACTAAACATAATCAATAGAAGATCAAAAGTTTTTCCCGGGTAATATTACAGTATGCAACTACAAATATTCGATGGACATTCGCTCACATATAGAACTGTTTCGAATGATGTTGATAAGAGCTTCACGTTGTTCAGCTGTTAACGTTTTCAATGTTTCAATATCGGTCGTCTGAAATCTTCGAACATTTCAAGTCGATGTTACTCACATTACTTGGATTCCCGTTGATCATCAACTAAGTCGGGCGGGCAACAGTAGAGCAGCTTCTATTTCTACCTATCGCGCGCGAGGGGTGTCCAATAAGTTCTTTTTGCTCTAGGGATTTGTTGAGCATTATGATCCCTTTCTATGGACCTGGATGAAGTGGTCAGACAATCGGGCTGGTGATTTCCCTTCGATGCGTTTGATGATGTCCAGTGGAATCCAATCACTTACAGCTCGTGTGCACTGGTCATCATTCATGCGCATCACGTGTTCAGCCCATCCAATCTTTAAAAGCTTGGCGTGTACGATTGCGTCTCTGATTTTTGATCGTTGAGGGAGATCAGAACTATATTCAAATCGAATCTGTATATAAGCTTAAAAGTTGATCAGTTCCTGCTGCACGGATGTGCCAACGCATTCGTGCTCAATGTGATATGATAGAAGTGATTGAATGCGAGTCTAGTGTATATATTGACTTGAGCTTTCTTCATCAAGTCAGTGTTGTTTATCTTAACCAGATTTTTCTGTCACCTATCTGCTGCATATCACTGTAACATCTTCACTACTGCGCCTCTATATATATTCCGTTTTTGATCGATCAAACCGGTTAATTCCATGGTTTCATAGAGAATGAACTATTGAAATTGTTGACTTCGAGGATATTGATTTTGTTGGCTTACTGTAATGTTAGCGAATTTTCTTGTCGATGATTTGTGTAGTATTGGTCGTGAAGTACTACTCGCTTTAAAATGAGGTGCATCTCCAGCTTCAAGAGGTTGTGAGTGAGTATTGACGTTATCTAAATATTGAAAGAATACTGATAGAGTAGTTGTAATCTATTTCATCTAATCTATTATATAAAAGTTATAAACAATCACTTAATATTCACTCTTGAAGCTATTCTGATGCTTATCTTAATCATTCACTCAAAAAACCTCTTAAATGATGAAGCAATAAAACTATCTGATATATCATCAATATGATGAGACTTTTTTGCTTCTTTTCTTGACGGAGATCAAATATCCCTACATGATGTTGAGTTAATCGCAAAAGTTGGAACCTCAAGCGAGACTCAAACCCGTGTCTAATTAGCACCATTTGGAATACAAAAACAAACTATCATAAATTATTATAGTTGGTATAAAATAAACCTGACCTTATTATATAAGGCTGATGTTTTGACTTAATGACTCTAACTTTTTAGTCTCTATGCTGTCTCATGTAAGCGATTGCCTCCATAAAACAAAAGAGCAAATTCGCTTACTAATAAAATAAGCATTTCGGATGACGTATGTGTTTGACCGAGTGTTCGAACTTCAAGCGATGAGTTTTTTTTTGTAAGGTCAATGATATTGTTCGACTGAATAACAGTCAAGATATATGAATTAAGGTCATGAGGTCAATATGATGAACAAAATAGCAACTGACTTAGCAAAAAGAACGAGCGATTTCAAGGATATATAAGAGCATTAAGTCTGCAGTAAAGAGGGCATTGAGTGTAAAGCTTTAATTCTACCTACTCTTCTTTCTACCCTAACGTATACCTTTAAAGTGTTCTAGGAGTAATATAACACTGTATCGAAATGTTAGTGCCAGGCGTCATCGCATCATGCAAATGAGAGGTGTTCAGAATTCTGACCTACGTCAGAGATCAATGGTTAAAGTAGCAGCCGTACACGTCAAACTGCTGAAGACTGATTGAGCTGGACACGTGGTACAAATGAGTGACTATCGGCGCATACGACCATAAGTTGTTGGATTCCACTGGTCATCAAACGCACTAAAGGTCTACAAGAAGACCACTTACGTGATGGTCCGACTTTTTCATGAAGGCTCTAGAAAACGGTCGTAATGCTGAGTGATTCTTCAAAGTTAAAAAAACTCATTGAACTATCGTTACGCGCAATAGAAAGAAATGGATGCTTTACTGGTAAACTCTCAATTCTGTCGACAATCAAAGAGGTATAGGTGATTCAGCACATTGATTAATGGAAGCCATCAAGTTATTGAGCTTATGTTTTACTCGGAAAGTGTGTGGAGAACATACATGTATGTCTGGAAGCTTCCAGTCCACGATTAGCAGCTTGTCTTTGAATACGTTTCATGACGTCATGATCGGGTCGTTGACGATGACTACCAAATCGTGTAGCCGCAAATTCTTTAATTGTATACGATACGTGGTTTTTAGGCGTATAGATGAACATCATCAAATTCTGAAAAATGAAAAAAAAACACTCAAAATTCTTAACGAGAACGTACAGATTTGAACTTTTCACAACAATAAAAAGAAAAAGAGAAATGAACCTAGAAAAACACGAACGTTTAAGAGTTGTCGTAGATTTTTTCTAGAAAATCTCCTCAAATATTACTCACCGATTGAGGTAAAACGACGTTATCATCGGCATTAGCGAGATGAACTGGTTCTAATTTAAGTTGAACATAAGCATCTTCAACATCATCAGCTGGAAGCATAAAAATAAAATGACAAACCCTTTTCAAAACGAAATAAACTAATAATTTTAGAATTATCATAAAAATTGCAAGTGCACAGCGTAGTGGTAGAAGGTGCCACGGTGTTACTACGCTGATGGTTTGAGTCTCCCCACAAGCTAATCGAAGCTATCCACTTTTCTCTATTTCCATGACGTAGAAACAAAATATTATGAGAGGATAAGCAGCATTGGCTTGATAGAAGTAGGTCAATTTAACTCATTCTTCATACGAGACTCGCATTCGATCTCCTTATCATCACATCGCAGAGGATTTGATCTACGCTAAGAAATTGTCCTATTATTTTTTTTCATTTTACAAGACTTTCACATTACTGCTTCATATCAACTGCTGTAATTTTTGATTAAGCAAGTTCTTCATCCTCCGTTCTCTAGAGGAAAAAATGAGACTCGTATAATAGAAAGTGAAAGATACATATTAATTCTCAATTAGATCATGAATATAAATTTATTCTACAATGATGTCAAAAAGTTTTTCGTAACCTGAAGTAATTTTATAAGTTTGACTCAATTTTGACTCAATCAAAATCGATAAGCTAAAACGTATCCGCTGTTCATTAATGTTGTTTTATCAATCAGCTCAACCATGCAACGACCATTGAGGTAGCTATCGCCGATTTCTAAAATGCCTCTTATTCCATAGATTCAACTAGAGACTTCAGAAGACAGATTTTATCTAGGAAGCATTGCATTATTTGAATAATTTATCAACTGCTTAACACCTATAATAAGCCAGTAGCAGTACGTAGTAAGCTTTGGAGATCATTCATATAGGATGCGCCACATGTTAGTTTTCCTCGGATGACGTAAACGAGGTAGAATGCAACTCTAATCCAGATGCTCTCCACAACAAATTAAAATGACTAACATTACGTTGATAGCAAATCATCAACCTCGGAAGGACGAAAAAGCTTTGTTTCCTTGGCGATAGACTCAAACAATCCTCGAAATACTCTGTGAACTTATAACTTATACTCCAAAGAAATTGGTGAAAGAATTTGGTGTATTTCACTGAGGCGAAAATTTCCTCTGATTCTTCCTATAGTGCTACTTATCTTTGAAAAGTTTGTTGTTATAAGCTCATCATTCCTTACGATATGGTGAGCTTGAGGAAGAAATAAACAATTAGAAATATATGAAAAAACATTGAGAAGATCAAAAATCGACTTTGATGAGACTGCGCTCGATTCACCTGCGTCAATTTTTCGCGATCGTCCAACGTAGAATGGTTTTCCAGCAGCTCCCATATTTGTTACCGGTGTTGTTGTAGCTGCACATGCTGGATTCGTCACGAACGCAGGTAACGAGCAGTATCTTTAAAAGAATCTTCAACAACAAATCTTAATAAAATGCTTTGACTAAATCTTTATCGATTAGTATATTTAATTTGATCTACGTTATTATCACTATTATTATTATCATTATTATTATTAATAATAATAGTTGATTTGATAAACACGTTACGCTAAATCGGGGTCGACTCCTTTTTCTCCAGTCCAAATTGGAACGGCTGCTGCATTTTCTCCAGCTCTATAGAATACTTCACCAGGATTTGCAAACAATAAAATATTGTCTAAAAATAGAATTTTAAATAAGTTTATTGATTTTTGCAAATGATTTTCTTTAGTTTTCTTTTACATTTAAATCAAGCTCTTAACGAAAAGCTCTGGTATGTTCTGAAATCCTCTAATAGCTTTAGGCCGATTGTTATAGAAGCATACTAGATCAATAAACTAAAGATCAATATCGATCAGCTTAAGTTAATCGCCAAATCGAGAAATAGTCTTTTTTAACTGATCTAACACTTTGTAATTTGCGACAGTTGAAAATTTTTCTAGTATTAATCTGAATCACTGCCCACCACTGAACACTCTGTTATATTAGTTAATATTATAGTCATTTTATTGTAATGTGATAATTATGCATAACAAAAACGGTGATAATTCATATGGAGGTCGTGAAAGCTTGCTGTTGTGCACGGATGGCCGAGTGGTCTAAGGCGCCAGACTCAAGGTGAACCTTGCCGCGAGATTGCAGCATGAAATTTCTGGTACTCGTAAGAGTGCGTGGGTTCAAATCCCACTCCGTGCAGATTTTTGTCAGATGACATCATAATTAACTAAATTAGATTTCACTAAAAATGAACCTAAACAACCAGTGAAGAGAGTGAAAATCGATGGCCGGCTATTTAAATGCTTGTCGGGAATTCGACCGAACTATTCAGTTTTCCTATAATTTTGTTCGTACTGTTGTTTTATTTCTAATTTTAAAATTGGATTTTTGTCAAAAAGCTACAGTATGCTGGAAAATATCCTAGTAGTTTCATACATGTGGTAGTGATGCTCATTTGAGCCATCTATGATCAGCTTGAAAATGACCTCACAGACTTTTTCAACAGTTAGCCCTATTGATTTTGAGAGGATGAGATTTGATCTTTGCTCAGCAAATAGTCAATCGTAAGTTATCATAATGTTGACTATATTGTAGGTTAATCGACTGACTTGAAAGTAAATTACAATGGCACTAAGAAAAGTGTCGAGATGGGAAGTTCATAAACCACCTTGTATTTGCCCCTGAGGCGCAGTCTCATTCATGATATGAACTCCTTGGTCTTGTTGCTCTGGATTGCCTTATAATTTTACTATGCAAATAGAATACATTCATGCATGCGTGCGAGTTTCAGCATGTATCATTCACGGCGATCCGTCCAGAAGTACGCTGTCGAAAGGTGGTTAGGTGCTGCTTCAACGAGGAAGCTTAAATTCATCATCCGCTAATGAAAAAACCGAAAATCTGTGCATAAGTAACGACATTCAGCTCTGTGAGAAACTTCTATGTACTAATCATGGTGACAATGGCTTAGCAGAATCAATACAATGGTTCAGCTGCAGTGAATATCAACAGAAGAGATGGAAGAGGCTGTTGACGCTACGGACAACATAAGCAGCAGCCGTAGAAGTTTCACTAAGACAAGGAGAAATTTGAGGTGTTTCTCTCATAGCATAAACGAAAAAAGATTTCAAAGTTTTGACCTACATCATCAACGAAAGCTTAGATGACGTCGTACATCTTAAGCTGTTGAAGATTAGTATATAATAAGCTGTCAACAGTAATAAAAAATAAAATAAATACACAATTCGTAGATTAGCTCCAATGGCACAGCAAAAAGGTGAGCTTATGAGTTAAGCATTGCCATTGATCACCCTTTGTGAGATGCGTCTACACATTCTTATTGAGCGTGATATTGTGAAGGTGAGTGAATGAGATTATGCTGTATGCAATGAATTGAGGTAAACACTTTGTCCATTTCAGTGCTGCTTATTTTAATCAGATTACCGAGTTGCAGATCACCGAGAGATAATGATTTTCATTTTAAGTAAGATAAGATGAGTTTTGTGGAGGCCTCTGGAAAACCGAGGGCTTGGTTCGATCCTACGCATTACAGTATCATCACTTCCATCTATGTGCTACGCATGAGCTGCACAACAAAAAATATGAATTTGTTTATTTATCAACACACCTGGAATACATTCAAGAACTTCTTCAGCACTGAGTCCAATTTCTGTGGCTGCAGAAATAATAAGCTGATCTGTGAATCCTTTGACTTTTAAACGAATAACACGATGATGTTCATCTTGAATAAGATAAGAAATAAGCTTTGGCATTAATCGTGTGATCAGCATACACATTGGTTTTCACGTGATATCGCAGAGGTGACTGGATACAGGCAGTTGTGTACAGTGACTCGAGTTGATCACTCATTTACCATATCAGTGCTGTTTGTTATTACCAACCACAGAAGGATGCGTCTTGGTTGGCTCCTGAGACGGCCTCGATCCTAATTGGGGCCTAGGTATAATGGTGGCATCAGCACCGCTGCGCTACGCGCCCCCTCAATTTCAAATGTGTACAAAAAAATAAACGTAGTCGTAACCAATAAACTTTTTGTAATATTGTAAATACTGTCTAATCACCTTTAGTCGGATCATCGATATCCCATTGGTGTTCACGAAAACGGCAAATTAAAAAATTTGCAAGCTGACAAATGAAAAGGCTTGCCTAAAAATTGTAATAAAAAATTTGAATAAATAAGTAGTTTATTGCCCTAATTATGAAGAAAATTTTGAATGAGTCACAATGAGGATTCTTAATCTCTGATGATCTGCAGTGATCTCTTACTTCCGTAGTTTAGATGTTCTAGTGCAATCCTGTCTGGCTCTGGAGCTGTACGATTTCTTGCCAACCAAGTGGCATGTCGGATTTTAAAAGAGGGGACGTTTGGAACTACATAATGGACTTTCTTCGCATGGAGGTAGACGAATGTAACTATCAAAGAGATCCGAGAAGAAATATCGATCCCGTGAAGGTGCCTAATTAGCCAATCCTATTCTTCGTCAATGTGGTGAATGACGGTATCTTCCCAAAAACTAGCTTTCCTTTTGTTGGCGTGTGAAGAAAAATTTGGTGCAAAAGAGCAGATTGTCGGATCCCGTACAGAGCTTTGGAACAACTGCGACATCCGTTAGGCAAAAGCTTCTATTTACTATGACATGCTCTATTTCGTTATGGTACTTTTCATTAGGAGACTTCCACGTGCATCGTAATGATGAGGGCTTTTCAAATTGCGATTGCTTTTCAAATTTTTTAATTCAGTAAATAAGTATGTACATATTCCAATAAATCGATAACTGTTACATCTTAGGATATTCGTACTGACAAAGGACTTACAGGACGACGTGGTACTTTTCCTATTAGATATTTTGCTAGAAAATTAACGAGTTCTTTCACCTCCGTGTACATTGCCGATGATGAAAATGATTAACCGTAATTGCATACGAATTTGATAACGGCAAAATGAAACGTGAAACGAACACGTACAGCATGTCAGAAGAAGAAAAAAAATGCTTGAAATTTACATGCACAAGATTTCTCTGTAACCTCAACTCGATACTTTTGAGCGAAATAAACCACAGTGTTGATGATTCTCACTTCATAGTTATGATGACGTCAGCTAATTCCTATCAACTGATTCAGAATGTAATTCTTTCAGCTACAACCATACCTACTTAGTATAGCAAGCAGCCCGATCTTCCGCTTCATTGGATGTACCTCAGTGAGGTTAATTCGTTGAGTAATTTCTTGTTGGTAATAAGACATCGTAATCTTGATGACGACGTATAAATCTTACATCTTAGTTATATTACATCTAATTTTAGAATAATTGTTGAATCAAAGTAATCGTTCATAAAATGTTTGATCTATCGTTGATCTCCGCACAATTGAACACTCCACTCATTTCGTCTCACTTGCTCCACTAAATTTCTCATTCATATCCTTTTCTTTTGAAATCTTAGTTTTTGTTTATTAAGCTGTTTACTTTGTCGTAGTTTATTCTCCTCTACTTCTTCTTCTTCATTTGCTTAAAGCTAAAAGCTTTACTGGCCTCTACTCAACTCTATCGATTATTAACTGAAATCAATGATGTCAATACGATCGTTTTCTATAATCTTTTCTCGTCTTATTTTTCAATAACAATATCTGCTTTTGCAATCTTGTAGACTCAAAAGTGAGGAATATCAGCTTTCCCCTTTCTGTATGGAAATTTTTGGTACTATTAAAGTTTACAGAATGAAAAATTTCTAGTTTGTATTGCTGCCACGGTCACTCCAAAACACACTTAAACAAATTGGAATTATTCCAAGCTATTGATGCTTCGTTCATAAATAAAAAGATAATTGTTGGCGTTGATCAATCCCTTGTGGTGGGATGCGCCAACGCATTCATGTTCAACGTGATATCGTGAAAGTGGTTGAATGCGTGCCTGGTCTACACATGACTTGAGTAGACCACTCTTCACCAAGTCAGTGCCAGTTATCTTACCCAGACTCTTCTGGTACCAATTTACCGACCCCGGAGGGATGGTGGGCTTGGTAGGCCTGGAGGGCGGCCGTGAACTGATTGGGCCGGCGTGTCACTACGGCACCTCCACCACTGAGCCACTGCGCCCCCCGTCCATAAATAGATTGAGGTAAATCAATACTAATTTTATTTAGAAAGAACTTCGTTCGTAAGAGGTTGAGTTAAAGTTCATCAAACAAATGTCACCTACTCATTTGACTAGATACGATCAAAAGCAACGAGTTTATTGTATGGGAACATTTCGTCATTTTTGGACTAGGAAATTAGTGTAAAATGAAGTCAAAATGATTGAACGTCTTCAATAATTTGTAGGAATCTAGCTGGTCATCTACACTGAGGAAAATTCTGTTGCTTGGATCATCCGATAGCTCACTGAGAAAAACATGGACTGGACTACCGATGGATTCTGTAAACTAACAGACTTCAATTGTTCAGGTACAGTCGATATGCTTATAACTCATTTCACTTATTCTTTCCATTTGTTGAGTTCAAGTAGAGGTTTTTTATGGATTTTATTTGAACTCTTTTGCTATTCTATATTAATTGAAAAAACGTATGATCTGACTATTTTTATTATTTGTAAGAAACTTTTTACACTTTGCACATATTCGACGCCTTGTACTTATATAAATATTTACAGATTGTGAGGAAAAAAAAACTGATAAAAATATTTACAATTGTGTTGTCATATCAATTATTGATTGATTTGATCTAACTATACTTGTCGAATTATTTCCACGAGTGAAGAAATTCGTTTGATTTTGACTATTGGCCCAGTTTTTTTAACGTTGCAATTTAAATCGATTACATCCAGCAGATCTCGTTGTCGTACGATTTTTGATCTATTGATTGATACGAACAATCTGAAGACATCCATCATCTAGATCGATGCGAAAGCCTGAAGCTGATGTGATCCAGTGCGGAATGACGGTCACCTAAAAAAAACACGCCGTACATCCTGGAAATTTCGATAGCAAATGGATTACTGTATCGTGACAGATGGAGTACTGTATTTTTTTTGAAATTTCACTTTTCGAACACTTCACTTTTTATTCCTTTTAAACCTGAGTTTTTGAATGTTTTTTCAATTTCGTTAAAAAAAATTTAGAAAAAATCAAAAATTCAGAAAATTAAATAAAAAAGAGTTCACTGAAAAGAGCGAAATAAAAATTGTTTATTGTTTTAGCTGTTTTTTTCTTGTGGAGAAGATCAAAAATTGCTCGTATTTCTGTTAGTTATTGCGGCAAAATGATTTGCTATATCTGCAATTACACACAAAGGCACAAAATCGACGACAATAATTGATTTGAACCACAAAAAGCAGGTAAGAACTTTGAAAATTCGTAATTAAATAAAATAAAAAACATATCAGTAAAATTGATAGAATGATAGATAAAGTAAAAATAATGGTATGAGGTATATTTAAATATGATTTCAGTAAAACACGTCCAACTAACCTGAATTTTATGGAAGGTTGTAAAAAAAACTGTGTAAGATGTTAACCTCTAACCTCCAACCTTTAAAACGAATCCTCTGAATATTTTCCTCACGATTTCACTAAATTGTATTTCTTTTTTATAGTAAAGAATTTAAAGCATTTATATTATTACTCTACGCCATTCGATGAAGAAAAGCTAACATCTGCATATTTTCTTCATTTCGATTAATTATCTGCAAAATTTGTTTTAGTAAAAGCTAGAAAAAAATTTTAATCAGCTCATTAGCCGGACTTGTCCTATCGTGGACTACTGTAGAAATTGGCATCAATGCTTATTATTTGTTTCCCTCTTCCTTCAAAGAAATTTCGTTTCCTCGTCGAATCGTGTCAATTGGTTTGTCAGAATTCATAGCCTATCATCTAAAACTTTGTGATCTCCTAAAACTAACCCGACAGAGTTCAAAGATCCAGTTTCATTTGAGGATTTCTATGAACGTTTCCGAAAATGAACTTGAAAAGCTGAGTTATTTTTCAGGTGAGTGGTTGAAGTGGCACGTAAAATTATTAAGTAGCATCAAGTTATTTTTCCGACTCCTATTTATTGAGGTTTTCGTGCTTCACGTCTAACTTATCACTCAAAATACCTTATTGGGACTCAAACGTTATCGTTTCCTCAATTTCTACGATAAATTTCTTTAAGCAAGCTAAGTATTTTATTCAGATTTTATAATTTTCTTGTAACTGATGAATAAGACTGTATGAGTCAGAATTGTAGAACTATTGAGGCGTTTTCGGCTTGTACGTCTTCTACAAAAAGTGCTGATTATTTCAATACTTTTAAGTGTTGTTGTGTCACTGAAATCCTTGTCGTTACAAATGAATCAGCTAAGTCGAGTGTACGGTAGAGATTACGGTAGGATTAAATCTCACCGTTCTTTGTTCTTATGAAAATCAAATTCATAGATCAAGTATTTACGTCTAAGTGTTAACTATTTCAAAGTGATTTAGAAAATGACGTCATCGACTATTTTTAGTTATTTTAAATATTGCAATTTGAACTTGAATGAGTTCAAATGAGATGCCTATAAGAAAGAAAAGAAGAAAAAAAAAACACTAAGTGCAAACTTACCTCATATGTTTAAATATTCTAAAAAAGTTAACATATTAGTTTAGCTTTAAAATCCTAAAATTTTTCTTAAGAAATCCACATTTTGCGGTGTGAAATGTTGTACTAGTCGTCGACAAACACAACGTAATCCGGTAATCGTTGAAAGTAGACGAGCAAACGATTGTGCAACACCAATACCATCACTTCCCTCATCAATCAATGTATGTAACATGTTGTCTAGTCGAGCGTACGTCGATACGATATTATCAACCTCAATTAGACAAATGATAAGAGATTACATTGAGCTGATAGAAGAGATAAGCTTATTATACATATATACATATACACCATTCATGTTTATGAGTCATAACTCGTAACTCGTTCAACGTATCTCGTGATTCAACCTAATTTTTTGACTTTTTCATTCATATGCGTTTAAATCAAATCGCCTACAAGATAACGATAAGGATTAGCAATGACGTCATATATCTCCTTGTAAAGATACGTTACCCATTCCTCTTGATGTTATACTGGAGGTGTTTCAATAGGAATGGTCTATACAATGACCAGAGAGGAATAAATGTAGCCATGTCTGTGCTAAATACACTCTCACATTGCTCTGATATGAATTCACCGACCCTTAAAGGATGGAATGCTCAATTGGGCTAGGTCCGAAGTCGAACTGGCGTATACGACAGCAAGCAGGCGCGACACTGTGGCCCTTCTTTCTACTACGCTTCGCGACATGAGACCATTACGATTCGACTGATTAGAATTAGTAATTTTTCTTTTATTAGCCACGCAAGCCAATGAAACTGAAGCTTTATTTTGATTGGTGTATATTTCAACAGTACTACTGGATTTTTAAGAGTGATAAGTGAAAAAAAAGACCTCAAAAAGTGCTACGAAAAAATTACCAGTGATGGATCGAGCACGTTACTTGGATCAAATATAAACATGGCGCTAAGTACGGCTAACATACGATCGTCCAGTTGTAGTACAGCAACGGAGGCTGACAAAGCGAAGAAGCGTGTAAGCAGATCGTTCAATTCATCTGTAATATCGGCAGTTTCTTCAGAAGGTCCTAGAACTTCAATTTCTTTTCTTCTTTAGTACCTCGATTTCGCTCAATAACCTATACAACATATGCAGATTTGTTCTGTTCACAATTGGACAATTAAAATGTTTAGTAGTTCTTCGAACGGACACTTGTTAACTCATTTATGAGGTGTTATTACCAATCTGTGAGGAAACTCGCTTA
>KN716230.1:105720-125961 GCA_000816705.1 Dictyocaulus viviparus | reverse complement strand
CACTTTGACAATGATAAGATAATAATAATTGTTGGCGTTGATCAATCCCTTGTGGTGGGATGCGTCCCCGCATTCATGTTCAACGTGATATCGTGGAGGTGGATGAATGTGTGCCTGGTCTATACAATGACTTGAGTTGACCACTCTTCACCAAGTCAGTGTCAGTTATCTTACCCCAGACTCCTCTGGTACCAATTCACCGACCCCGGAGGGATGGCGGGCTTGGTAGGCCTGGGGAGCGGCCGCGAACAGATTCGGGCCGGCTTGTCACTGCGGCACCTCCACCACTGAGCCACTGCTCCCCTTGACAATGATATCTGATTAAAAACGAATGCGAATGCGCGTACGCCAGAGAGTGATTAACTTTAAAGCTTATCTTACCTCATTATACCTCACCTTATATTTCCAATCCTCTCGGCCCATTTTAAAATCACAATAACGACCTTCTTCATCAGTTATTACGCCCGATAGAAATAACCAAGGAAAATTATAAATAAATGAAAACATCCAGATGATAAAAATAATCAATTTAGCTCGTTTCACGGTGCAAATCGTCCTAGAAAAAATATTTGGAAAAAAAAATCTGACCTCTAACAAGCTGAATAAATTTTTTTAGAAAACATTTTTTCAAAATGTAAATTTATGGACTTCTTTGGAACTGGCGGTGATTTGAAATTACTGTATATTTAAAAAAAAGCCGAAATACATAACAGTCAGTCTTGGTTGTTTACTTGTTTACTTTCATCATGAGAACAATAAGGAGTTTTCCCCAGAGCAGTTTGCACTTGCCAGAGCAAAGAGTGGAATGGGAACGAAATCAATCGAGAAGTTAACTGATTAGGGAAGTAGATGATCATAACGAACAGACCGAGCCCAAAACGGATGACAAACGCCGATGAAGCGTTCGACGGTAAACGCCGTTATGGACAACGCCGACGAGTTGATCGCCAAGTACGGCAGATACGTGAAAAGTGAACAGCCTGAAAACAAGGAGGTTTTTTGATCCACGAGTTACATTATAATAATTTCATATTATTCGTATAATTTTAATATCCATGTCTTATATGTTTGTATCATATATTTCATTATTAATGAAATGTAAGGAAAACTCTTTCACTCAAAGTAAGCTGTTTTAAAAAAATCCTACGTCTTATAATTTTAGTCGCAAAACTAAAAGCTTCAGTTAGGACTCTAGTCCGCATCTCATAGATTCATTCCACTTGAGGTACCGAGTTTTTTGACTAACTCAAAAGCGTGCGATATCAGTATCATATCATTATAACTCTGCATTGGTGATAGCGAGTAAAAATCGATACAGCTTGGTTTGAAAGGATCATAAAGCTTACATATCGATCCAAACGGATAGTCTTTTGTAATGAGTGATGAGAGTTCAGTTGGAGTAGTTGCGATGAAAAATAACGTGTCACTCACTGCTAATGAAACCAAATAACAATTTGTGGGTGTTTTCTGTAAACAAAAGAACAAACAAACATGTTCGCAAACAGCACACATCACACTTAAAAAATAACAAATCAAGTATTATAGCTAGAGAAAATCCGTCAAAAAGATTTATCGCTATCGCTAGACTCCGTTGATGATCTACGATATTTCAGATGATCACAATGAATTATATGTTTAATAATATAAAAAATAATTGCAACTAGAAACTTTTTTGAAACTAAATACTTATGAATTGGTATTTTAAGAATGACGTCATCAATATATTAAAACATATAAACACATAATAAATGGATATTATCACGAAGAAGATTCATTGATAAAAAAAATCAATGATCTAATAGATTTTGATCGATCGGACAGTTAATAATTACGTTATAATATCGATTATTTCATGTCGTTAGTTATAAAAAGTTGTAAACATTCTGTAAACAACTACAGACCAATTATGTCTATATAAATATTTGACTTAATAGGACTTGTTGATTGTATCGATTCGGCAGAAGATCAAACATCACATCATCTGATGATGGCATCATCATCATCAACAACAACAACAGCAAAACGGTGAGGTAAACACATTTAGTTTCAGGACTTCAACACCATTAATATGACGTCATTCCATGTTGAAAAATGTTTAATCACTTTATACCAACTCAATGGAAAAAACTCCGTAATAGTAATGTTCAGATCAGTGTCTTCAGATGAGTTGTAGCTCAACGATGTTATTCAATTCAGAAGGACGCGTTTGATGACGGAGGGCATCCGAGGGCATTTCAGTGGATATCGATTTGAGTTACAAAGTGATAACGTCCTCAATCGATAAACGACCAATAAGATTAAATGGATACAGCAACGTCAATAGTGCAGTCGGTAACACATCTGGCCTGGATTCTACCGGATCCTTGTTCGAGTCCGAACTGAGTTCCAGATTTGTGTTCTATTCTTATATCGATAAGAACATGGTTTTTATTTATATACATATTTGAATACAAAATGTTATTAATATAAAATAGTTAAATTGATAAAGATTACATAGTGAGGAAAAGCGGAAGACGATATTAACAGTCAAATTCCTAAATGAGGAAAAATTATATTGTTTACTGTTTACTTATTGACATTTCATTTTTGTTTTTTTTTTATTTTAACGTTAATATTTACGAAATATTTTCATTAATAGTGATATAAACGTACAATGATGAAGCGTTAAGCTTCTGAAAGGAAATTCTCCTCAATAACCTCAATAACGAATAGAGCTTACCATTCCTCTAACTTTAAAGACTACGGTAATGACGAGGATGTTGCCAATAATTCCGACAATTCCTAATACGGTAAAAATAAATGCCATCAGAAATTTCATCCATTCATTTGACTTCGTTAAATCGTCAGCAACGCATCCCGATGGGAGATCTTTGAAAACAAAAACGGTCTGTTCAAAAAAAGAAAGAAAAAAAAGGAAAAAACAGAAAAAAAGTAGTGAAAAATACATGTAACATCCATTAAGATCACGCCCATACGGTAATTCGTATATCGATTAGATTTTTTGACTAAATTCCAAAACTTCGCTAAAATCAATAATCAATAATTCAAGCAAATGAGGGTATGGATAAGATTGGCGTTGATCGAGACGCCGACGCACTAGTCTTGAACGTGAAATCGTTGGAAGTAATTCGAAGCAATTTTGCTCTACTAAATAACTTGAGGTGACCGGAGGCTAAAAGTAAATAAGCTCTGCTTATCCTCCCGAAATTTTATGGTACGAATTTACCGAGCCCTGGACAAAAGCAGTGCTTGGCAACATTAGGGTGTCCGCAAACTTGCGTACACTAATCGATGTTTCGCCTCACAGTATACCTCCTATCCTCTAAAGAATGACTCGAACAACGATTATCTAACTATACTTAAGAATACAACTCCAAAGAAAATATTTTAATGGAACCTGGCAATGAAATCCATCCAGCACTGGAGTCAAATTTTAAGCTCGGACAAAGTACATGAAGTTCTTCAATAGAAAATTTTGGCATTGCTTAAAAATATCCCTCAATTTCCGAGGTACTAAATAAAATTTTATGTAGTACTCGCAATATTTATATAATAAGAAACGAAAATAATAATAAGTACACAAAAAAGCTTAAATGAGAGAGGAAAAACGACAACAAACAAAAATAAAAGCGATGAGGAATTGTGAGGAAAAAATATAAATCCTTAGAATTTTGTAATGTCAGATTTTAAAGTGTTTTTTGACGGTTTGAAAATAAAATTTAGTACAGGATTTGCCTCATCCCTCACGAAATCATTTCTTAAATAGTTGGTTTACAGCGATTGTTAGGTGGAAAAAAAATGTCAGCAGATGAAAAAAAAAGTAAGAGAGTTAAATAAATATTATATCGTACGGTAAATATGTGTAGTGTCCGTAATCAACGTCATTATGACGTGCATTATTTGCGCGATGATACGGTAGACATCAAAGATCAGAAAAAGTCCAAAAAGCTTTGAAGCAGATAATGTAATCAGTTAATGAGGTATGTGACGAAAAAGAGAGGAGGAAAAAGTGAAAGAAGTTTTTTCTTAAACCAAGAAATTCGCTCGAATCGACTCACAAATGAGAAAGCAAAATTTGGACAATTTTTTAAATTGTAAAAAAATTATCGTATTGTCTTTTTCTATCGATCGATAATTATTTTAAATCTTTCTTTTTTGAAGCCGTCAAAAATTTTAAACACAGATGTATTAAAATTAACTGAAATCAATGGAATTTGTCCGAATCAATAATTTGTTTCCAAAAAATCAAGGAAACCTTTGTTGCCTATGAATTCATTTACCAACGAGGAAATTCCTCCGTCCTCACTTAAAAGTATTTGAGGAAAAAATTTCATTTTGTATTTGCATGCGTAGTACATTTGAAGTTGAAGAAAAAAAAAGATTGTCACTTCTTATTGGATTTCAGCTTCTTTAAAAAACACTGGTTAGAAAAATTTCACAGAGAAGCGATTACTATTGAAACCTTGAGGCAAAGTATCGATCATATATTTACAAAAATCGATATCAAAACTAAAATGATTTGTTTTTGTTTTCTAAAGAATAATGTCAACGAAAAAATCTGCAGGAGATCAACTATCGACATCAATAGTTGCTTTTTTTCCCCCACGCACTCATCGTCAACGAGTGATATCGTGGAAGTGATCAAGTACGAGGGTTATGACTCGCTACTAAGTCAGTTCTATTTTACTTCCTAAGTTTATCTAGCAAAAAACCATCGACCAAAGAAGATTGAAGGGCTTCAGGGGCCTGGTGAGGTAGTAAAACCAATTGACTCATACCTGCGATCCACCGATATCTCCTACCTCTCTATATTTTTTGATCGGTTTTATTTTTTTTTTTTCTGCTTTCTTTTTCTACTTTGCGAATGGAAAATTCTACTACAGCAATCGAATTGAAAATGTTTATTGCTTACTGCTTATTGTTTATTTATAAAGTTTTGTATTAAATACTATTAATTATTTACAACATATCAAGCATCGTCATTTGCCTACCACAGATTTCCAATAGAAACTAATTGACCTTAGATTTGAGTCAAAATTTCTTGAGTTCCATTCATTTTCACAAAACAAGAAAGGAAACCTCAAAACCACATCGAAATTTGAGGAGGAACAAATTCGAATACTTACAATGTTGATTCAAGTGAAAAACTTTTATTTAATTAAAAAAATAGAAAATTTATGTAACTCATAAGCGATTTTGAGGATTTTTTCCCTCTGTTCAAATCTTTACGACTATTTCAAATATTTTCTCGTTTACTGATAAATTGAAGATCACTCAATGAGTCAAAGAGGTCGAAAACGATTAACAAAATAGAAATATATAAGCATTAACAAACGTTGGAGTACGGTATTTAAGAGAGGATGAAAAGAAAAGCTGAGGATGCATACGATATTTCTAGAAAGAGGTGGAATGCTTTAATGAGAACTGTAAAGATTTGATATTTAATCTCTTTCCTTCTCTAATAATCTGCCTTTATAATGAGGTTGAGGGAAAAAAAAACTGAAATAAGGAGGCAAATATGTATACAAGTATATTTAAGTACACACACTTTCACTTTATTAATGTATTTATATATTTTGAAATTTTCATAAAAACTGTAATCAATAGATCAAAAATCACTTGTATTATTGTCACAGTGCATTCTAAAGTATTGCTCAGAGCGAATTTCTTTTGGTAATGAGATGATGAATATTTTGACCTATCGAATACGCTCGATCGATAATACAACGTTTTTTTAATATTAAATGTAAATTTTGTAAAATTTAATACTACGAGACTAAAACTCAACGAAGCGCCCTATCAAATAACCTGTTTATTTTATGACTAACCTATTCTTTTTTTCGGGCAATAATCAATCGATAATCGATCGCGCAAACTATCGGAGATTTAGTGGCTCAGACACGTAATGCGTATGAATGATGACCGGTGGTGGACACGAACTGCAAGTGATTGAGTCCCACTGGACATCAAACGCACTACAGAAAGACCATCAGCCTGATGATCTGACCTATTCACCACGGTCCTAGAAAACAACCATAGTGCTCAACTGATCCCTAGAGCGAAAAGAACTCATTGGACTACCCTCACGCACGTTAGCAACAAGTGGAAGTTTTGCTGGTGCTGGATGGACACTTCCGAACAACGGAAATCCAAGTGATCCAAGTGAATCGGCCATATGATTGGTAGCACATCAAATCGCTTTTTTACGAGATACGGACTAGACTCCCTACTTGAGTTCCAAATTTTGTGATGAACTCAAAGACGTTTTCTGCATGAGTTCAGGTACAGTATACTCTAAGTTGTGATAATCATACGACGAATACGATTATACTCCACGGTGTTGACTTAATCATCATAATTGTGAAAGGAACCTTAATTGTGAGGAGCATTAAAAGTAAACAGCGCAGTAGGTGAACATAGAAAACAGAAGCATAATAAAAGCTATATAAAAGTTAAAGTCAAAATTGTTCCTCACAGAGGAAAAATGTCAATCACTAAACTCTCAACTCAATTTTATCTTCAAATCGAAACATATGCCAGCACTGGCCTTCTTTGCTATTTGAATAAGCTGATTTTTCCACAACATAAGAGGTAAATACCTATCAAAAAGCTTTCACACTTCTACAATTCGTCATTATGAACATTTTTAATTCATTGAAATTTTTCCGGACTAACTTTTTAGACGGCTCGATATTTGAAATTGAATCTATTTATGCTTTTACCTCAGCAGAAATGAGGTTATTTTTGATATATAAGAGAACAATGTGAGTTTTCTTCTATAATAAATTTGTTCCGGTTGGTTGAAGAATGGCTTACAAATTTTATTATTCTAAGCTTCACGTTTATTCTGTGAATGGAAAAAGCTACGAACGTATTGAAAAGGGCATAAGCAAGAAAAATATTCTACTGAAATGAATGAAGTGCATTGAAAATCAGTCGATAATAAAATCGATATTGTTCCCTCATCAAACTGTGAATGAAACAACCTTTAAATTTTGAGGAAAAGAAGTTTTTGAATTTCTTACAAACGATTTCGTCATGAAATGTTGATGTGGTTGACGTGTGGTGGTCGATAAAATGTAGCTTCAAATAATTCTATTTATTTAAGCTGAACTGTGACGATGATGTTCAAGTGAGGGAATCAAAAAAAAATTGAGGACTATCGTGGTCTCTTGCGGATTTCAGGAAGATTTTGCAAGCTTTTTTCATTGAATTCCATTTTAAAGCACTAGCATTTCATAATATAAAGCTTCTTCTGTTCGTTAGCGAACCGATAAAACTTTTTGCCTCAACAATGAAAGAAAAAATGAGGTTAATAGAAAACTGCATTTATTTTGTATTTCAGCTTAAAAACCACTGTATAGTAAATGATTTGAGGAAAAAAAAACAGCAAATTCTAATTTTAAAATGATAACAATTATTGAAAAACATTCTATTGAGAATCATTGATGTTCATTTAATAATTTTTTACTATTAAAAATAAAACTCTAATTAATAAAATCAATAAAATTGTTATCCATCTTAATTGATTTTAAGATATAAACAAAGATCCTTTAAAATTTCTTTCAATACAATACAGTACTATTGATTGAAATGTAAAAACAATCGATTTCCAAAATCAATCAATACAAAGATTCGATTTGAGAAGTTATTCAGACATTCTTATTTCTATTGTGCGTCCTGAGAAGAACTATTCATTCAACTACAGTAATCCTTTTCAGACTCTCCTCTCAGCTGCTAGAATATCCCAACAATCAATCGATAATATGGCAATCGATCAATATTGAAGAACTTTGTTTCTTTTTTATGGAAAAAATTCATGAATAAGCATAACTGAATGCATCTGTAAATGCGAGTTCGAGTCTCGCCTGAGGTTCCGAGTTTTGCGGTTAACTCATCATAATTACAGATAGAGTGTAATATCACTGTAAAATAATAATACAAATACGAAAAATGTAAAATAAATATGTAAATTATGTTTATGAATAAACGTTTTTCAACACCTTTTGATCTACTACCGTATACAATTTAACTTTGAAGTGCTCTGAGGTTTTGAGTTTCATTTTTACGTGTGATATAATAACGATCCATTATAACTTCATATAGTTGATAGTGAGTGAAAAATGAGGAAAATTTCGAGGATTCAGTTGTAGTTAGTTGTGTTTCTGGTAATTTGCATAACATTTTTTTTTCGCAACACTTGCAGCTGTCCTTATTCCTTATTTTTATAGAATAATTTTTATTCCAATTAATTAAAAAGTTTTTAAAGTGAAGCGAAACGGATTTTCGTTAATTCGATAACACAATTTCTTGTAGAAAAAAAACACACATATACACCGACGGTAAGCTGAACGTTGAGGGTGAGGAAGAGGAGAGAGAGGCAGAGAATGAGGGAGAAAAAAAACACACACAAACGTTAATGAGGAACAGAGGATTTGTGTTCTGATTTATTCTGACAATATTTTGAAACATTTTGAATGAAAATTTGATGAAGAATTCATAAACTTAAAAAAAAAAAAAACTTCACAACATCAATAAATAAATAGACATTATAGAATGAAAGAAAAGGAAATTAATGACGTAAATCTTTCAAATGAAAATTTCCCGCCATATAAATGAGATCAAATCGTTTCCAATCCTGCTACAGTAATCTACAGTAATACCTTTATTAATAATAATATGATTAATAACACCTAGAGCGATTAAAGGTTCTCTAAAAGGGCATATAATGTTATTGAATCAATTTCTCTAGCCTTAGTTTAACTCATGTCTTCAACAATTTCAATTTCAGCAAACTTTTATTGAGGAGTTATTTATGAGGTTGAAATACAACACTCATTCATTCATTTAAAACAACGACTAACCGGCAACGAAAAGCTTTATGTAAACAAAACAACCAGATATGCCGTCATTCACTTTAATTAACCTTAATGAACTCAATGAGGTTCGTTTATAGCAATCGCGAACAACCTCTCATACGAATTTTGAGGTTCAGTTTTATATTCGTTATATTTATTCTGTCGGGAAATTTTTATATAGCTAGTAGTTAAAAAATTTTATGTAACGTTTTTGCTTATATAAAAAAACGATATTTTCCCTTAATAGGACAATAAAATCGAATTCGTCAAATAAATTAACATTAATTGATTTTTTTTTGGTCAAATTGCATTAACAAACACAAAACTTTGATCTACTCTAACTAATCGATAACGCATTTCTCTTCGTCAATCAATTTAGATAATCTTTTCTGAGAGTGTTTTTTTTTCTTTTAAACAATTTAGTTATTTTTACAAAACTTGTAAACAAAAACAAAACATAAGAGAATCCAAATTGTAGTCGAACTTAATTTCGGTGGGTTTTTAAAAAAGAATTCTTAAAAATGTTTTTTTTTATTAAAATAAAAAATTAAAGATTATTATTAAAAATTTTTCTATACATATATTTATTAAAAAACCATATTATACAAAAAATTTTAAAAAAAGTGTTTTTTAAGAACTTTAAATTATCGAAAAATTTCCTTTTAAAAATAATGAATTGGCTCATGTGTAGATAAATACAACAAAAAGAGAAGTGAGGATGAGGCAAAAAAAAGGTATGATGAGGTATTCTTTAGGAGGAAAATTAAAAGCATGAGATTTGAATTTCACAGAAAATGTGAAATGTATTAAGAAAAATCAATTTAAAAAAAAATAATCGATAAAATACCGAAACGAGGTGCTCAATTCAATTTAGTAATGAAAAAATCGATAAAAAAATAAGTGCTTAAAATAAATTGATAAATAAATAAACAAATAAATAGAGACAAAAAAAAACAACAACATGAGTTTCAAAATAAAACAATAAAACATTTAAGGAAAAAAAAAAACGATTTTGGAGGATTCAAACAAAACAAAGTAATAATAAAATCGATTTATTTGATCGAAAAAGTTTGATCTCTAAAATTTGTCTCCGTAATTTTTTAAACATTTAAAAAGTACTGTTAAATAAATTTTAAAAAGTGCAAAATTATAAGTAAGCGAATAAAGTAAACAAAAACATGTTAAAGTAAATAAGTAAATATCGAGAAAAAAGAAACAAAGTAACTTGGCGAAAGAAAAAAATTCCCGGCGTTTCAAATCCTACAAATGTTTTTTTGTTTATTTAAAATATTTATTTAAAATAAACAAAAAAAAACGATCGGCTTAGGAACGATTTTAATTTTAGATGCGGAAAATGTTTTAGATGTAATAATTACAAAACAGTAGAGGGATAACCTCAAAATGAGTGATTTGACTCACATTGAGAACATCACGTTTCACCAAAAATCGATGAAGAAAAAAAATTCTATTTGAACGATTTTTTTTTTCGCGCTAAGAAAAAAGTCTAGCAAATAAATGAATACGCAAAAAAAAAGTATTGTGTTGGAAAAAAATATTCAGAACTCATATTGATTGATTTCTTGAATTAACAAATTAAAATGTCAATAAATCGAATAATGTCGATGACGTCATAGATGATGTCATAGAGATACGAAATCCACCTAGCAAAAATGAAACATTCAATTGGTTTTTTTTTTCGTGAAAATTCTATTGGATAAGGCAATTCCCGAAATTCAAGATGAGGTATGAGGATGTGATGAGGTATATTTATGTCTTTTGTTCACCTTTTACTACTGTATATAATTAACCAGTATTACGTCATTATAACACTATTATTTATTGATTTTCTATTAAATACGTCTATAAAAATTAAGAAGCAGAATGCCACCTGATTATTGATTTTTTTGAAACTATCACTGTTTGTGAGGGAATTCTGAGGGATAGCGTGTCCTCAAT
Organism: Dictyocaulus viviparus; assembly: GCA_000816705.1. NCBI lineage: Eukaryota > Metazoa > Nematoda > Chromadorea > Rhabditida > Metastrongylidae > Dictyocaulus > Dictyocaulus viviparus. Next base: position 115,147 of record KN716230.1, on the reverse strand, counting down.
AACATTTTTTTTCCATTATTTTGATTTTTCCATTAACATCGAAAAAAAATTTTTCATATGTTCTATATAAAATAAACAAATGAATATTTATTTTTGTGCTTTAATAAAAATTTTCCCTCAAAATATTTACGGTAATACGAAAAATTTTAGTAAAAAAAAAATTTGTCAAAATAAAGCAAATAAATAATTCATGAACGTTTCATTTAATACATATATAAATTTTTTCTATTCATTTATTAAAAGAATCACTGAACAAATTTTCCTTTTACTGAAGATTAAAAGTGAGGATTTATAGCAATTTTTTTCACTCACTATTGAGGGAATATGGATGTACTTTGTGTTTATTTAAGAGTCTATTGAGGTTTATAGATATATTTGATGCAATAAGAATATTTAATATAGAAAAAAATTGCTTGATATTCAGTTCATTCTATTCGATGATAATCGAAGGTGTACTGTAACTGATATTTTATTAAGAAAAATAAAAAGTTGTAAACAAAAAAAAAACAACAACTAATTTGTTTTTAATAAACAAAAAAACAAACTATGTAAATGTTAAAATGGACGACAATTGTTATTGTTAGTGATAAACGACACAAAGTCAATTTGACGATAATAACAAACGGGATGGAAAATGAATGAGTGAAAATCCTCAACAATGAGTTAAAGACGACTTGACGTTATGTAAATATACAGCTAAAAAAATATTCAAATTTGTTAACACTAAAATTGTATGATATCAAAAAATCGATGTTGAGAAACCATAAAGCACGATACAATCGATAAACAACCAGCAGACGTTGTTCATCTACGTTTGTCCTCATCTCCACCCTCTCTGTTGAGGATTTTCAAACGAGCACAAGAGCAAAAAAAATGAAGTATCGTTGATTAGTCAGTCATTAGTCACGTAAAAAAGCGTCTTATACAAATCAAATCATCGGTTTGTGCTGCTTTTTTTTCTACTAATTTCAAGTTATCGATTTTTACGCTTGCGGCTACGTCGAGAAGTATAATTGGAGTCGCTTGAGTCACCTCAACACTAAGAGTGCTGTTAATTTATACAACAATCGTGGCTGCAACAATTTTTTTTTGTTTATTTGTTTATTATTGCTTGGTTCTGTTTATTATTTATGGCAAAATTATTATAATTATTATGGCTACACTTAAAAAATGCTTCCTCATGATTTTTTTACTGTTTTTTCTAGAAAAGAAAAGAAATAAAAGATTTAGAAAAGAATAAAAACATCTCTCTTGTTCATGTAAGAGACAATATTGACTCAAGAGGTACTGTTAACAATTCGTCACTAAATCCTCAAATCCTCCAATCCTCAAATTTATATCAGTTTTTCATTCATTGTGTATTTCAAACGTTAAGCTCAAGGGCTTTTGAGGTTTTTTACGCTCATTTTTGCTAAGCTATTTGTTTTACTAGCGAAAATTTATATGAAACTTCAATCAATTTCTACCTCATTATTATACTGACTTTAAATAAAAACAACCTTAAGCAAATGCTTTTTATAAATATTGTATGGCAGAATTTTATAAATACACTCTTAATAATATTTTTCTTCTATGGAATTTGATCAATCCATAAACCTATTGGTTAAGGTCGTCGCGTGAGGTAGTGAGGCTATTCTTCCTCATGACGATGATGATGAAGCTTTATTCGACGTTTTTTCTTAAAAACATCTTTTCCACAGCACAGCTTTAGACATGAGGAAGCTCTTTTGTGTAATAATGAATGTTGTTGTTATGTTTTGAGGTTTAGCATAAGCTCAATGGTCTTATTGCCTGAAGGGCCTTGTAAGCACCAAAAAACGATCAGCACCAAAAGCTCGTAACGATCGAATGGATTCGACGACAAAAATAAAGACGTGGACGTTCTTGTTCTTGTTATCGCAGCATGTCGATCAGTACAGTATTTGTTCTGGATCCTCACAGTAGATCCAGATTCTATCGATTTCCTCAAATTTACTCATGAAGCTAGCCTATTGATAGTCATGAATAGAATCAAACATGGCCACTGACATGTACAGATAGAAATCTAGTCAGTACAGTACCATTTCATTCGATCTTCAGTGTTCTAAATGATTGTAGTGCTTGTATTCCTCCTATGGAGTCTTCAAATAAAAGCACAACTCAATTTCATCGAGTTAATCAGTCGCGTATTGATTAACTAATCATCGAGACATTAGGCTGACCTCCTTCGAATGAGTTACAAGTTGATTTATCGCAGTAGAAGTACTAAGCAATAGAAAATTGCTTAATTAGTTTATACAAGAATGAGTAATGAAGGAATATAAAGAAACCTTAACATAGAGAAATTACAAATGCTATTGAGTCTTGAATATTGAGGTAAAAGGCGTATGAGGTTAGTGAACTGATATATCTCAAAATTTAACTCAACATTTATAAATGAGTCGGATTTTATAAGATCAATATCATATTGATATAGTAATTATAACAACCTAATCAGAAAGATATGAAATCGATTTTTTTTTCTGTAACTACAAAAAAAATTATAGTATATAATATTTAAAATAGAATAAATTATATGTAAAAACAATAGAGAGAATTGAGGCCGAATCAAGTCAAATTCTTCTGAGTGAAAAGAAGCCTCAAAGTCAAATCGAACTGTTCTCGTTCGCTAGCCACCTTTATGTCGACGTTGTTGATGAGTTCATGAAACCTTATTGTTCCTCAACGAATCGCATCAGTTGTAAGCTCTGGGTGTGTATGCGTTTTTTTTCCTCATTACTCAAGTACGAGCTTATTCAACGTTGAAATTAACCGAACAGGGGTTGATTGGTTTTCGGGAAAAAATCCGAAAAATTTTCCAAGCAATCAGAGAAAAAAAAACACCGATAGATTTTTGAAAAGAAAATCGCGATGAGGCATAAAGCCAGCCAGTAAGAAAACGACGTAGTAGGAGGTGAAAATGTAGATGAACATAAATCGTTCGTTTTTTTTTTCTTCGTTATTCTATTCATTTCCCTCTACCTCATATTACACTCATTCATAGAACTCATAAAACTCAACAATAAACACTATACACTCAATAATCTTTTACAATAAAGAAAAAATCACATAGAAATGATATCAGTTTTCTTGTAAGCTTTTCATGTAAATGAAAGCAAAAAAGCACATTTTTTCCCGTAAACTTAAGAAACGCTTTAGTTTTATAGCTTTAAACTCTGAGTGATGAGGTAAACTGATAAGCTTTTTAATGGTATGAATTATTCAAAGAAACCATAGAGGTTTTTTTCTTTCTAAGCTGTAATAAAAACAAAAAAAATTCACATCCTATGAAAATCTGACAATCGAATCGATAGATGTCCTACAAATGCACTTCATTTATATTCCTCATGGGATCTTCCTCAATGTCTCCTCCTCATCTACAATGAAAAGTACACGATATGACATTAAAGAATCCAATTTTTTAAATTATTTAAACTGTATTTTCGTCATATATTTAAACGATCAGAGCGGTAATAAAGCTTAACAAGTAGGCACTATGTGAAATGCATTAAAATATTTGAGGAAAAAAATCAATATAAGGAGACTTCTAAATGATTTCTGTAGCTGAACAGGGGCCGTTCATGGATTGTACGGTACTCCAGCGAATGACGTGAAAAACCACTATTTCGTTCTTTAAAATTATAGGAAAATCTCAACTAACGTAAAAACGAACAACTTAAACACCATACTTTTCCCTCGTGAGAACTAAATTCTGAATAAAAAAAGATGAGTGCTCATATAATCCCTCCGAACCTCTTCATTACACTGTATAGCAGTGAATAATCCTAAAATCTACTATTAGAAAAATACGCGTGAAGAAAATTATGGAGTGAGTGCCTTCATTCATTCCTCTGAGAGTTGCAATACGTTGTTCGTTCGTATGACATCAATCAATAGGAACAACTACAACCTCCAACCTCCAACCTCAATTTCTACAAATGTTCAACAAACGGTATCAATTGTAGAATCGACGCTGAAGAAATTGAATGTGGTCGAACTTCATGCAAATTCAGATGTAGAAATCGTACCTCATCATTCATTCAACTTCTCCTAGCTACAATAATAATTTTTTTTACAAATAATTTTTATTAGTAGCATAAATATTATTTTTTACAGAAGATGACGTCATACAAAAAATTTTCAACACTTTTTCCCTGAAAAATTGATGTTTTGTTTGAATAAATAATTCATGAGACGTATCAGGTGAAAAAAAAATTCAGTTTTTCAAATCGCTAAAGGAAGCAAAAGTTTTGTTTCTCTGCCTCAATTTTTTTTCCTCATCGTGCACTTTGTAGCGGATGTAATTCGAGTCGATTAAGTGAAGTTATTGAGACAATCTTAAACACTCTCGTAACTAATCGTATTCTTGAAGGTGTTCCCTACGGGACCGACTAGTCCCACGCTTATCGACGTCCTTTGCGGAGTTCGTATGAGGTAAAAGTAGAACAATTTTCCTCATACGGACGGACCACAATCATAATTCCGAAATGATTAAAATCTTCTGCCATCTTAAAAGACAATTTTCAATGAACTGCATTTCTTCAGCTTTCGTAAAATTATTTATCATATTATTTATTTGTTTATTTTTTCCATCCATTACGATTGATTACAGTGGGGAGGATCTAGTAAGTCTATAATGAGTCAATCAGAGAACTCGAAACACCAAGAGGGACTTGAATCTCCTATTTCTTTAAATCATCGTTATTTATCTGTGTGATGTGAGTTAAAATCATATCTGAGGTTCCGAATTATTAACTATTGATTGACTCAACAACATAGAGGATCTACAAAATGCTTAATTGAAAAAAAAGAACAGATTAAAAGAAAATGAAACAACTTTCTTTCACGTATTACATTCTTTGAGGAAAATCGAATTACTCATGAAATAAATTGAGGTTGTTTTTTTTACTCTGATTAAATGAAAAAGTACAGTAGTGCTGTTGTATAAATATTTGAATAATTAAGAGGAAAAAACGATTGAATACGGTAAAAAGGTGAGTTGTTTACTGGACGGAAAAAAAACAATAAACAATTTTATTCATTATAAATAACTACATAAAAATAATTTAAATCAGAAAAATTAGCGATCATTTCGAAACAATTCAGAAATATTCAAAAAAAATTACTGTATCATATTTTTTTATTACTGTAAGAAATCAATTAAAAAAACATGAAGGTAGTAAACAAAAACTAACAAAATAATAAATGATAAACAAATTTTTCTATTAATTATGTAAATAAAATTGAAACCTTTTATAATGCGGAGCCAATCACAAAACGCTAAACCTCAGTCGCTAACTCAACCGCCTGAGGTTTCTAAAATTATGACAACAAAACTATTGTTATTTATCAAAAACGATAGAAAATAAATAAATAACAACAAAAAAATAGAATTATATAGAATAAATAAAGTTGAAAAGCTCCAATCGATCTTACAAATATATTATAAAAAATTCAATATTATCACCAATTTTTTTTCTGTAAAAATATTTTCGAGAAAATCAATCAATAGAAAAGTGAGTTAATTTTTTTTCATGAGTTAATTTTATTCAAATTAAAGCTTTATAGTAATATTAATCTGAAAAAAATTGTAAAAGACTGTCGCATGAAATGCACGTGGATATCGATTTGATCTACACAGAATCAATAATTGCACATCTTAGCAACAACGAGGAAAAAACAATTGAAACGGAAAGAAGAAAAAACAAGACGATGAAACGGAGGAATGAATCGATTCGAAAACGACGATGAGTGAAAAAGAACTCATAGGATCAACTTTTTTTCCGTTTGAGGAATTTTCCAAACGCTCAACTCAAAACATCACTCACTCATTGAGTACACGAATTGCTACACAAAAATTTATGCATGAGAAATTTTTCTAAGCCGAAAAAAAAGAAGACTAGAAAAAAAAAGAAAAATTCGACTCCGTAAAAATAAAGCAACGATGATAAATTGAAAATTTTCCTCAATTGACGTGAGTCAAAAGCTTAAGTGAGTTTTTTTGCAGAATATAATTATTTTTCGACAAAAAAAAACATTTTAATTAATAAATATTATTTGTAAAAGAAACCCTGCAAGGAATTTACTCAACAATTTGCTTCCTCAAAATTCAATAGTATTATAAGATATCGATTGATGATTTTTGAGGATAAATTTTTGCTCGTATACGAGACTCAAATATGACGAGAAAAAAAACATATTTATCGATTGACCGATAAGCCGGAGGCATTGAAAATATATGAATAATAAAATATATTTTTTATTATTTTATTAAAAATAATTCAATCGAATAAAAATATTTATTAATTGTTTACGTCTCGCGTTTACCTTAATGAACTCATAAGATTTTTTTATTATTTTTTATTATTATGTTATTAATAAAATTGTCTTGCAAATAATTTAAACTTACAAAACTATTTAGTTAAATTTTTTTAATTGATAAATTAAATTTTAATTTTTAATTTTTCAAGTATAAAAATTTCCTTACTATTTTTTTGAATGTATTTTTGAAAATTACATTCAATAGGCACATTTCCAAAACAAAATTATCTAAAAAAATCTTAAGTTGATAGAAATTTATTGGCGATAAAAAATTAAATAAAAACAAAACTCAATGAGTCAAACGAATAATTTGAGTCAATATTAAAACTTTATGATGTTTTCACAGAATATTTTTCTTTCGATTATTTTAATAATTTCTATATCGAGAAATTTCAATAAAAATTCACATTTCAAAGAGTTTGGCGCGAAATTTGAAACGATTCGTACGAGTTTTTCGTTTACGTCACCTGAAGATGAAGCTGAACGTTTCAGAGGTTGTTTTTTGAAAAAAAATGATCGAAATATTATGGTTAATTTTAAAACTAGTTTTTTTATTACTTATTTTCTTTTTTCCAAAACTCTCATCTCTCTAATCATTACGAACTATTTCGTCTAAGCGATTACGGTAGAATTATTTCTAATCGTATTTTATATCTAATTATATAATATATTATAAAATTTTCATTCATAATAGAATTTTATTCTGAAAATAAAATGAGATCTTGCAAATACATCGCCTCAAGCACTTCTTACTATCGCTATTATAATCAATAGTGATTAAAAACTAATCAATAAAATCAATATCAATGATAGTTCTTATTATAATAATATTAATAGTGATTTTTATAAGCTTAAGTGGTTGAATAAAAAGAAAACAAAAATCCAAAGTGACCTCAATTAATAATAATAATAATAATAATAATAATAGTAATGACGTCATTAATATTACAATAATACCAATATTGCTAATACTATTAGTATCGATTTTAATAAAAAAGGAAAATTATTGATTGATACAATATTGATTGAATTGGACTCAATTCGGAATTGAAGTGTTTCTAATGAGGTATTTTTATTTATTTGTTTTCTTTTCTTTAATACATAAATTTATCGGTTAACGTCTATCGTTTTGAGTAAAAGCTGAGGGAAAAGCATTAGGAAAAGTTGCTTTTTTTAAGCGATTTTTAATAATAAAATAATAAATATATCACAAATTTTTAACGAATTAATTATTTATAGAGGTGAAATTTTGCAGGCTGAGACGTTTCTCTTTAAAAAAGCTTAAGCTTTATAATTGAAAATGAGTTAACTGAAACTGAATAATGATATAAACGAGGTGATATGACGAATATTATATAATATGAATAGAGGAATTCATTAATTCAATATATTCACATAAATATTAATCGAAAAAAATAGCCTCATGCAAATGAGGCAAATAGAGTTATTCGTGACGTAACGTCGACGAAAATAACGATCATTTGAAATCGAATAGATCCTTTATGATATAAACAAAACAAATGAAATCAAAACAGAACAAAACAAAACACTACCTCACATCGTCAGAGTTGATCTATGCAGGAGTGAATGATGAGGAAAAAAATTTGTCAATTCAAGTTCCTCACCTTTGTGATGAGAAAGCCAGAAGTGTTTTATGTTAAAAATTTTTTTTCCCTCAATGACTTAAAAATGAAGGATTTTAAATTAAAACGAAGGTTTTTCTCCTCTTCAAGTTTCATAAAAGTTCAAAATGTGATAAAATTAAAGAGATATTTTAATGTAAAATTCAAAAGACTAAAAATAACCACATCGTCAATGCTAGCTTTTCAAGCTGAGTAGCATGAGGGAAAACGAGCTTTTTTACCTCATTCTAAAACTAATTTTATTAGTGAATTGGCAGCTGAACGATATGAATTTCATTATTGATTTCAATACCTTACTGTTTACAAGTAGAGGAAGCTATGAGGATTTTTTTTATTATGAGGTTACTATGAATTTCATTGAAATATTCTATTCTAATCGATGTCGATCGATAACCAATCGATAAGAGCGTTTAAAACGATTTTGTTGAAGAAATACTCTCAATATGATTTATATTTGATTGACTTTCCTTAACATTTATAAAATTTGTTTATTATTAGGAGCCATTAGAAAAGTATGAACGTATCGATTGACTTCGGGCAAAAATCAATAGTGGCAACGTCATATCCGCAATTTCTCTAGGAATTCAATAGTAAAGCACGTAAAATTTCCTATAAAGAAGATTCCGAGAACTCCTCACAACCTCATAATGAAACGATTTCGAAAAAAAATTTCTCTATGAAATTATCGCATAATTGTATTCAAAGGCACTTTATAAGCGAAACTAACTCATTATAACTCATTTAGTCGGCTATCAAACTGACGTATAGTGAAAAATTTTCATAATCGATTCTTATTTAAATTGTAATATCGAACGAATTGCTCAACCTCAATCCCTCTTTTCCTCCATATGTTTCATATTGATGTTTTCTTTTTATTGAATTTAAATTTTACAATACTTGATGGCAATTAATTTGTTAGATTTTTTTATTTCCTTATAGACTATAACTCATTTATAACCTCATTTGCTCCTTACTTCAAACGACCACTATAGTTTTTCCGTATTTTCAAGATATACTGTGAGCAAACAAATACCTTCAAGAGTTTTCCATGCAAAATAAATCGGTTGTAGTTCAACCGCGTAGATTTGGACGAGTTTTCGCACGAAAATCAAAACAACTCGTCCATTTTCAATTTTATTTCAAGAAATTTCGTGCATACAAATTTTTTGTACCATTTTTTTTCTGTTTTATAAACAACTTTCGCCAAACGATTTATTGAAAACCAACTTAATTAAGCAATTTTTTTCTTGAGTTAATTTCTTCTATAGGAAAATTTTCCGTATAAAAAAAAATAAAAAAAAATTAAATAATGCGATCAATATATATATTATTTATTGAATATTTTTAAAATGAAAAACATTATTACATTTAATAAAATTCATATATAAATATATCTAAAAATACTAAATTAAAATTACATCTTAAAAAATAAAACTTATCAAAAA
>KN716230.1:60146-92011 GCA_000816705.1 Dictyocaulus viviparus | reverse complement strand
ATAATAATAATAATAATAATAATATTAATAATAATAATAATGGTAATGATAGGTAGTAGTAAAAAACCTAATAACTACCGAATTAACAAGCAATATTCACAATCTTATGTGTTTTTTAAATTCTATTTCTACCTTATAGAACCTAAATTTCTATTACCTAATGACGAAAACCAATTACTGTAACGTGCAGTGAAATCGTTATAGGAACCACGAGAAAACCGATCGATGATCGATCTCGCACTCGACTGCTCTCTATAGTTTTTCTTCGAGTTTAAAGAGTATTTTTTTTTCGTCATAATATTAGAAAATGTCAAACTACGGGTTTAGAAAAATCGATAAATCGACCATGACCACATTCGTAAAGAACATGTAAATGCGATATTCGACCCGGAAAATATTCCATCATTGAGTAAGCATCAGATCAATCTTTTGGCATCAGAGCTACAAGAGAACGTTGACTTACATAATCTGAGTTATCAATGACAAAAGTCTGAGGTACAATACAAAACTGAATGTATTCAGTTGACCACCGCTACAGAGAGAATTGTAAGTGACGTTTTTAAAGTAAAAATGTAGAGATAAACTATGTAAAAACATGAAGGCATCATATATTCGTTGATGATCTCATATATCATTCAATAAGTATTGTTCATCCAAATTAATTCATTTCTCTCGTAATCCTCAGACATCTTTCGATACTTTTCAGTATGCGACTACATCAGTAGGACTACACACAGATATATTGTAGGTACTGTCTTGCAAATAGCGTGTTTCAAAAAGTCTACTTATTATGAAAATGAAGGATGAGGAGACATCATTCGATCCGATGTTTATATTGTCCAACAAATCAGCTATAGTTTTCAGATGAACAATCATTGGTTCAATGTTCTTTGTTCTCCGAGACGATTTTCGTGCACTCACTAATCCCATATATACACAAGACGTTGTTTAACCAAATGAGGAACTGAACTGTGGATTGATCTCGCCTAACAACAAAGCTCCTCCTACCATTGCGTCATGCAAAAACTATTTTATATGCCAACGCGTCGTCTAATATTGTAATAATTAGTTACGTTCACTTGTGCATCAAACATCTAAAGAAATTTGACTTCTTCAACAATAACACATGAAGTCTACAACAAAAACTAGACATAGAAAAACCCCAACCTTGAAACATTCGCGCATCAATGAACTAAGGTCAAAAGCAATTAAACTCACCATTATTAGTCCCAATGACGTGACCTTGAAATAAAGTACAAAGTGAGGACCAGGAATAAGAATCTCTTCTACCTCGCCTGAATGATGAAATCTCCATCTTTGTGATTCTATGTGGGAACTAAGCATATTTCATTATGCAAATTGGTGATTAACTCCTTGAAACTGTTTGATATAGGCTTTGAAATCTTTATCAAAAATTGCAGACATGTCTGAATAGGAGTTAATGCAAAGCTTTTGAGACCAAAATTAATGAATGAATACGAAAAAAAAGTTAGAGATAAAAAATGTTGTGAAGTTGTTGAAAGGTTTTCATGGCAATGATTAAAGGCAAAAAACGGTTGCATTGAACCATCGTTACCTAAACATAAATTGAAAACAAAATGTCTATATACGTCAAGAGAATAGCTCAAACCTAACAAGCTTTAACAAAATTAAAAAGCAATCACTGAACATAAATATGAAAGTGATAAGTGAGCAAGTACCACAATTAATACATACACTTCTGGTCTAAAATGAAGAGAGTTTTGCACACATCGAGGTGACGATCACCGTTAAACCAATTGATTAACCGTGAAGAAAAAGAAAACAAATGAATTTAACACTAAAACATACAATACAACATAATAAACATAAGAATATTATAACCGCCTAATGTATATGCACTCATAACAGAAATTAAATAAAGCACCCTTCAAAATATATAGACAAATGTCGCTTTCAACTAATCATTTGCCTTTACCCCGCAATTTTGGTGCTGCCGTATCTGCACTAGTTTGACGTTTATTTCTTCGATGTCCTCTTCTTGGCCCACCAAGTGCACTACCAGGATCGGCAGCAGCTGTATACGGTGGTGGTGGTTCTACTACTAATACTGCCGATGATGGTACAGCAGATCCAGATGGAATTAAAGGTGCAGGTATTGGCGGGACAGGTGGCAAAGGAGGAGCTGATGGACGACATGCTGCACGAGATGCCATCACTGCCGGCGTAGCGTTAGATCGAGAAGTTCCACCACCTGCTCCTGTGGCAACAGCTGGAGCACGACTTCTTTGACGACGTTGACGCTAAATTGCCAGTGATTATTGTCAAAATAACAAAGTCCAATTCTCTTCTCAATGGTAAAGTAATAGTGCAAGAGAACAGTGAAGAACATAATGGCACTGCCCCATTAATCAACTTGAACCAATACAATCTATGATAAAAGTAATCAAAACTCACAATTAGCGTAGAAGGTCGCGTAAGAGTCTGATAGAAATTCAGAGCAGGTGGTTTGTTTGGATTAGTACTAGGAGTATGAACAGCGCAACATTTTATAAAAAGAGCCATGAAAACTAGGAGGATTAGAGCTCCACAAACGACAACCCACCACTTCTCCTTAAATAAATTGTAGTTCAAAAAACTTTTGCGTAAGTAGTAAGTCTCACTAGAACACAACATTGACAAAAGTAATGAGCACCTGTATCCATTGTGTTACCGTCTCAATCGTTTTTCTATTGAACAAAAGGTTTTTCAAGCGAGCGAGAGGACCATTAGCATCAACACTACGACATTTTCGGAAGATATCACAGTAGCCTGAAAATTATCTTATTACTAGAATCATTAAGCTTCGAAATGTATAACATCACACCTTTATAGTTGTTACAGGGTGATCCTGGATGCAAAACAAGACCACTGCCTATTCTACCTGATTGGATGAACACTGTCCTATTTGCTGGAAATTCCGGTAAATAGACGCTTGAGGTACACTCTAAATCAAAATTTCATTATGAAACGTATATAATCTCTGATATATTACAATGTTCAAACGCCCACTTACTTCCGTCTTTGATACAAGCTAGGTAACATAACTCTTCTGGTTTTCCTTCAGTTAAAAAGCAATCTTTTAGACCAACTATTTCGCATACTGATCCATTGCAATTACCACCAGAACATACCTCAACATCCATTTAATACGACCATAAACAATTCTTCATCATGAATATTGTTTGAAAATATATACACACCTTTGTACTATCTTGACAAGGCAAACCGTCTTTTTTAGGTGGAGATGTGGGACATTGTGCAGTGCGACCATCACAAGTCTGCGTTTCGCTGCACTCGGATTCCTTAATTTAAAAATAAAACCACGTCTTACGTAAGATTGAGAGAAAATAATAGCGCTTACCTGTCGGCATACTTTATAGTCTGTCGCTTCATGTAGCGAACAAGTCTCAGGATTGCAACAGTATCCTTCAGAAGGAGAACATTCTGCGCCGCTCTAGAAATAAGTTATTTCCTTTAGCAAAAAAACCATAAACGTCTTTAAAAAATTTCTGATTTACTGAGAAGTATGGAAAACAGCAATGACAAACTTGCTTCATAACGAAAATCGCATATAACCATAATGGAAGACAGACAAAATTAAATTATAATAATAACCAACCTTTCGTTTACATGGCCCCGCACCTGCAGTGAATCCACTTCGCGCTGACTCGTGAGGGACACAACATCTATCACCCATTTGATCACAATCTTCTTGCGAGAAGCCACAGTCACATTCCTCTCCAGGTTCATGAATTTGATTCCCACAGAAAGCAGACGTACGTTCTGATATGATTTATTGTTGAAGAAATACTATATGATTAAAATATGCATACTATTTAAAATGTTTGCTAATCTCCTTTTCATAAATGGGCCGATAATAGATATGTTGTTATTCGATATGAATTCTATGAAAACAAGTATTGTCTACTAAAATACCTTGAAAACAATTTCGCTTCATTAATGCACCAACGGGTCCTGCATGACGCGTGGGATCAATGGGCACGGATTGAAGAACGACATGTAGAACACTGGAAATATTTGCCACCGAGCAAGGAGAAAACTTCGCGTTATTCACCTTGTCTCCAGATGTAGCCGATGCAAACATAATGAAGTTTCCATCTGGGAGACCAGGTTGACATTCTGCAGAAATTAAATAATTTAAATTGCAGAGCTAACTAATCAAAATCTAACTGGAAACATTAAGTACCAAGAGGAAAATCATGAGGTGAACCGAAATTATGGCCAATTTCATGAGCAAGCGTAAGCTGTGAAACTCGAGTAGGCACACGATTTCCATAATTAACAAGTGTAACAATTCCAGTATTTAGAGAACGAAACACCCAACCACGAGATCCCTCATTATACCGCTGATATATTTGACAAATACCGCCTGCGGTGTCTGAAAAAATTAGCAATATAATAAGAGACTATTTAAGTAGTCTAGAAACTCACTATACTGAGGACTAGCTACCCAAGCCAATCCTAAAGTGCCACCAACAAAATCTCGAAACGTAAGAGCGTATGCGAGACAAAATGCTGAGTGATTTCGTTGAGAGTTTAGATTTAAAAAATTTGAAACATCAACATTTTCTTCACAGAAAGGATTGTCACTACCCGAAACTGGACGTCCGCGATCGCATGTTTCCGGAGTATAGATCTGAATTTTGTTATAAGATTCCCAAACACTTCAAAACCAAACTATCACAAAGTCAACGATGTTGTTATAAGTCAAAGAGAAAACACGATTGATACGAACAATAAATTGAAAAGCATCAATTTGAACAATATTTAACACTACCAAAAAAAAACATTGCCATCTTAAATCAATTTTGCATCAGTAACTAGATAATCTAACTCACCGAAGTTCTTTGTATCACAAAATGAAGCCCTTTAATGCCATTGAAATTGGTCCCTTCATAAATTTCATTTACAGCTTTAATATGATTGTAGAATAAACTCACAATTTCTTCACGTGTTCTAAATTTTTCGATTGAATTTATGTTTGACATCTTGTGCTCAACATAACGAGATTTACCTAATGGGATCATTGTTTCCTTCTTTCCGTTTGATATGTGCATATAACTTATGATCTGCTTGTAAGTAAAGAGAACATGTCCTTACAGTGTAAAGGCCTTTCTCATCACGAGTTGCTCGTTTAGAGCGCCCATGCCTTATAAGAAAAATCACAGGATTAAAATTGCAAAATACAATATCTTATGTGAAACATGAATAAATTCCCCGGAACAAATTAAAAACAGTAACATAATCGATTACATAGTCATGTAATTTGTATACATTTCCCTTGGTGTTTCTGCAGAGCGTTGTATACGTTCCATATCACGTTTGGTTTTCTCATCCAAACCACAAAAATGTAATTTATTATTACTACCAGATGAAAAGGAATCAGATCTGCAAAACATACTTCATCAATTTATTCATTGTGAAAATGACTCAACAAAACAAAAAGAAGTTTGAATTAACAAAAATGATGTACCGCTTGAATCGCATCTTATTGTGGTTTATCTCGCTATCATGATACAATATAGAGTGATAATGAGTTGGACGGTGTTCATAATCAAAATATTTTGACACTCTATCGACGCTATACGAGTGACCATCGCCTGATTTAATATGACCTTCGAAGACACCATCAAGAATGGAACCGTAAACTTTTGACCCAGGATCATCTAGAATTGAGCAAGAAATTAGGATTGAAAAATCAAATGTTAGCCCTAAAATAATACTGCAGTTGAGGTTCGATGACTCAACCAATTATATTCCTCTAGAATACGCTACGTACACAGTAATGACTGAACACCTACCTTGTAAGAATAGATTACAATAATCGAATGGTAAAAAGTATTAAATCTTTATAGACATAGTTCAAGTCTTCTACCAATGGTACTGAATTCTACACATTGAAACCCAGTTTAGAATAAAGTGATGAAAAGAATAAGCATCTAAACTTTTGTAAATACACAAAGCATAGTGCGGTTAAATAAAAATTGGAAAAAATCATATAACACAAAAATATAGGTGTAAATAAGCAAGCTCGCAAGAAATCTATCAAAAATTCTAGTTATTCGTCCTTCTATCCCAGCGATTCAGTTTTTCAACACATGAATTGATAAAAGGTACCAAGAACAATAATTTACCCTTGAGAAATCCTTCATAGAGAAAGCTACTAGGTTCTATTTCTTGATAGCGGTCATCTTCATCTAATATATGATTTGGATGAAACACTTGATCATCAAATTCGTCAATTGGCAGTAGAATAACGTGGAAAGACCTAGAAAAATTATATATTAATGCATGATTATTTCAAACAAAAATGAATGCATCGTTAAAATGTACACAAAGCAAATTACGATGGAAAGCACCAATACTAGCCTAAAGCTGATCAAATTTCAATTAATCTTCGAAACTTTTTTTTTATCAAATCACAAAAAGGAAATGAGGCATCTTTTCGAACCTACCTATTATAAGCATTGAATTTCAAATTTATAGGATCCCCATATCCAGAGGAGCGTTTTTTCCTGGCAGTATTGACAACACGATAACTCAACGTCTCGTAGTTATCAATGAAATTACTCAAAGATATCACTAGAAGAAAAAAACAAGAAATAACACATGATTTAATAATAAACGAAAAAGACTCACCATAAGGCAGGATTAAAGTGCAGATAAGAGCTGAGCAAATGAGCATTTTAATGAAAGCAAAGTTGGAGTATAATTTTTAACCAGTTAACTTTCAATACTAGTTAGTATGAATCCATTAGACCTATAGAAGAGCAAATTATCTAAATGAAAGCATTATCGAATTGGTGAGAATCCGAAAATAAGAAAAATGTCCAACGACAATTGTACGGAGATGATAAATCGATTCTTGCGCGACAGAAAAGTAAAGGTCGTCGATGAATATACGTTCACTAAGCAAGGCCGGAAAATTTCGCATGTCAAGGTCATTTGACTTCCATAAGTTGCAAAACAATTCAACGTTAGAAAAAAACCAGGAAAGAAATCTTTGGTGTAATAAATGAAAGTGGAAAAACATTTGACAAACTGTGTCGACTACAGTAAAAACACGTGTAAAAATAAAAGTAAAATGTACTACACACATACAAGCAGGAGACATTCATAGAAAAAGAATCATTTAAGTTCTTGTCTCGTATTGCGCTACAGTAAATTTGTAAAATTATCACTAATATGTGAAGTTCAGAGGACGCTAAAGAAAGAAAAGTAATGAAGGAACCAAGTTGTTGTACAGCTTCATAATAAAATACCACGAGGAAAAAGCCAAAACACTGAAAAAACCACACCAATCAACAAAAATCGGGTATAAACCATTTATAATATATAAAAATAAATACTCAGAGAAAAAAAACTAATTAATGATGCCTCCAATTACAAGAACGATAGCATTTGTCCACTATGAATCAGCTGTTTAGACGACACAATGACCGCTCTATAAAACTGGTCTTGCATTGAAAATTTTTTATCAAACGAGATTCGAGCGCGTCAACCACAATCATTGTCTTGTGGTAAACTAACTGACGACGTTGTGATTGCTGGTCCACCTGCATGTTAAGCTTAGCTGTTAAGTTGGTTATCCAGTTTAATAATGTACTTCTAATACTCATAACATTTCTGACTCAGTCAGTGTTGTTTTGGTTATTTATGATTATGGTAAATAACATCTTGAAATACTAAGGAAGTTACTATAGCAGCTGAATCAGTGCTATGAGAAAAATCGTATTTAGTTTCTGTAGTTTCACTTTATCAATATTCTACTCCATCTATTTAGATTGACTACGTACACCTTTGCTTTATTTTATGATAAGTATCAAACTAGTAGTAAAGATGAAATCGTTTAACTAAGAGAAATCTATTGCAGAATGTTATCGATTGTTTTCTATCATATCAATCGTGTATTTCCATTGAATTCTAATTAGTGTGCTAATTACAGTATTGTTTCGGTTCCTTTGGTTTCATAATTTCTTTATCTATCTGTTTGCTTTCATAATGATCCCTTTGATTGTTCTGATTTTTCAGACGTTTCAATAAAATTAGAATAGAGCTCTTCAAAATAAAAGCGGTGGTAAAATGCAGCTCACTGCCGAAGAGCTCCAGATGTTGCTCAACAAGATGTCTAGTGATGAACGCAACGAGCTCTCTAAAGCATTAGAAACTTGCACAAGAGAGGTATGGCATGACATAAAACACACATAGTTGCTTACAAGTGCTTTATTTTTTTTTTCCTTAAGAGTCAAAGCTATAACCGATGGGAATCTCGTATCTTGTGAGACAACTTGTGAGATTTTGCTTAACATCTTATGATGAGCAACAACCACTACAGCTTTTCTTTATCAACGTGCTAGCAACGTATTATTACAAGAACATTACATTGGTGTTTTGATAACACTGAACTTGAATTTCCGTGAATGGCTCAGTCAACGAACTGAGCAAGGTGAACATCATCATCATTATCGACAAACATTCTTTTCATTTGCTATCTTTCATACCGAATTTCTCACTATTTAGTGTGATTTCAAGTATTCGTATGGTAAGTAGCGGCTGCAATTATTTGTTATGTGGATATTTCCAACGTGCTGAGATCTTTCACAGCACTTGTATCAATTATATACAGGAATTTCTTTTTAATGTTGTTTCAACTGTTTTTCTTGCAGTTTTCGTTAGTTAGTCTTAATCACTCTGCAATTATATGTATTCTTTTGTTCTTTTCCAATGTTATGTTACTTGTATGGTTTCAATATATCGCATCCCCTACATCAGGTTACGGTGACTCGCGGAATTCCTATAACAGCCGCTGTGCTGGGCTCACTCTATTACGCTCGTAAGCGTCTTCCTTCGCAATATCATTACGGACCAAAGGGATGGCCATTCTATGCCATCATGGGGATCGCTAGTCTAACCACTGTCAACGTGTTATCAATGGGCAGGTGTCGTGATCGCGTAAATCCAATGGTTATGCAAATGTACCAGAAGGTATAGCATCTCTTTCTTGTCGGTATCTACTGCGTTGACCGAAAATTTGTAGCTTTATCTAGTTTATAAATCGTAGTAATTTTATCACATGGATGTTTTATTTCTTTATTGATTACACTTTCTTTATTACGTTGTTTTGCACTACGTTAATGATATATTATATTAAAATTAGAATTTTGATATCTAAGATCTAAATAGTAATTCAATTGTTAAAAGTTTCTGTAGAGGTTGTTAGGAGATTATGTTACAACCGACAGTATGTCCCATGAGTTGGTAATGGATTTGAAACCTACCAGTTTCTCTATACCGTCGAATCAATTCGCATTGAATGCTTTCTTCTTGCTAATATTTTCTGAAATCAATAATCAAGTCTTCTGCAGTTTTTCGAATCATTTTAACCTGTGTGAAATATTACGCAAAAAACGAACTGTTAACTAATTTAAACTACTGCGAATAAGACCAAGCTTTTACCGAGATAACAAAAATTTCATAGCTGTTGTTCCAGTATAACATTGGTCGTGCTGCGACAACCCATGAAGATATGCGTTGGCAGAATAGACAACAACAAGGATATCAATCGAAAGATTATACTGGCATTACCACACAACAGCCAGGCTTCGACTATACACATATCCCACCTGATCGCTCCACTGTAAATGCTTAAGCTCATCTTTTTTGCACTCTTTTCAGTTGACTTAATATTTATCTGTTTAAATTGACTAAAAGTTCAGATTTCTATGTGAAAAATTCAATAAATTGCACGTCACTAAATCGTGTATTAAATTTCAGAAGGATTCTTATGGATTTGATACGTCGACAATACCCACTTTGAGTGGCACGAGGACTGATGACACAACAAACTATGGGCAAACTTTCGACCTCACCCCTGAACGTGATTCAACAGATTTTCAACGTCGACAAGCCCCTCCTTACGGGTATATGTATAGAGATGATACACCTTCATATATGTCTGGCACACCTACTAGCCCCAGAATATCAAACCCTCCATCTGAATTTTCACGGTAGTCAGGTCGATTATATAGTGCATACAATGGATGTTTAGACTTGTATTTTTAGACTGGTGTTATCTTTCTCTGCGTTCAGAATAAATATCTACGAAGAATTTTTTTTCCTCCATAAATATCATTTTAAGACGGCACTAGTTAGATATGAGGGGCAAATTATTTCCACGTATAAACATGGAACTGTGTATCCAAATCTTTTATTCTAAGACGCATAACATTCGCAAAATAAACAGCAACGTCATTATCACCCCTTTTATCCATGCTTCCCGATACTGGTACACTCATGCTTGATCCAAGTACATTTGCAGAGCAAAATAGGACAAATGACTTCAGGAAATCTTATTTGACATAGCGATCGATAGTGTAGCTCATTATTTTAGAAGGAATGTCTCAAACATTCTGGAACAACAGGGCATAACTAAATGAGAATTTCTGAAAGCATTTGCATACCTCGAAAATAGCTGCAGTTGTGACTCCCAGAATGTGGATCATTGAGAAGAGTGCCTCATAACTGACCAAAATGATACGTCTTCGGACCTCATAAGAAGATAATCACAAACGTCGCACATACATAATACTTGTAACACAACATGTACGGATAATAGTCTCAACAAATACATCCTTTGCACAACACCACAGGAGTATCGGTATTTATTACAAGACATTATCCTCATGATAGGCATTATCTTCATTATTTCAAAATAACAGTATAAAAGGCAACAATCAGGATAGGTCGTTATGTTCGTCTACTTGTGTCTTCATGGCTTCAGTATACTTTGGAGCCGCGGGTGCCGCAGCCGGCGCCCAATCGGCATATTTCGGTGTTGGCGGTGGTGGAGCAGCGTCAGCGAAGCCAGCTGGTGGTAGTGTTAGTCCTGCTGCTGGTCAATCTACTTATTTTGCCGTCGGCGGTACACCAGTCGCTGGAGGACAATCGGCATATTTCGCTGTGACTCCAACAGCCGCAGGCGTGCCAGCTGTTGGCGGAGCTCCAACAAGCCCAGCAGGTCACGATTTTTTCTCTTTTATTTCATTACATGGCTTTAACTATTGGCAAGTTTTTCAGGATCTGGTGGACGTTCCACGATGACCGCTATCGGAGCTGCTGGTGGTGCTTCGACAATGACTGCTATTGGAGCTCCTGCAGGTTTAGCCATAAAATCTTTTGCACCATAATATTCACTTTCAGAAATGGTATTGTAAGTAGACGTAATTGAGTAATGTAATAATATTCTGGACATTTTATGGTAATTTATTAAACAGGTGGGCGCTCGACAATGACTGCTATCGGAGCACCTGCTGGTGCTTCAACAATGACAGCTATTGGTGCTCCTGGTGGCGCCTCAACAATGACTGCTATAGGAGCAGCTCCAGGTACTTTTACAAATTTTTACTTGTAATTATATTATTTTTTTTGTACTGTGATATGGCACAATGTTCCTGTAGGTGATGGTCTTACTTGAGGCAAATGTGTTAATGGTTGATGATCGTTTTCCGTAAAAAGTTATTCATAGGCGGAAAGTCGACAATGACTGCCATCGGAGCTCCTGCTGGTGGCCTCTCGACAATGACTGCTATCGGAGCGGCTCCAGGTATTTCTATTTCTGTTACATTACAGTACACCGTTTTTGTGCATGTAGAAGTATTTATTGAGGAGTCTATGTAAATGAAATATCGGTTGACCGCGTTTCCTCTTGAAGTTTATTTACAGGTGGAAAGTCGACGATGACTGCTATCGGAGCTCCTGCTGGTGGCCTCTCGACGATGACTGCTATCGGAGCTCCAGCTGATGGACGTTCTACTATGACTGCTATCGGAGCTCCTGGTGCTGCTTCAACAATGACTGCTATTGGAGCAGCTCCAGGTATTTCCTTTCACATTCTATTACTATACATAAAAACTGCACATTAAATATGTGCTTTCATACGAAATACTTAGATCAAAGTGTGCATGTTAGAATTTATTTTTAGGTGGAAGGTCAACTATGACTGCTATCGGTGCTCCACTCGATGCAGGTAATAGCAATCAATTTGTATCATTTCTATATAACAGTTAAGCTTGTGAATTAGTTCTTTTACAGTGCGAAACTTATTAAGAAGAGAGTGATAGCTACTAATGAGCTTTATTTGGTAGATCACGTTGCGTTTGCTATGGCGTTGCCGTACTATCGACATATCGGCTACAGTATACTACAAAAGTCCAATTGAGATATGATATCCTAGCAAACATGGCGATGCATTCATTATTATTGATGTAAATCGTAGATCAAGTAAAATTCATAAACATACTGGAGATGCGACTAATAGTTTATTTTTTTCATACTACTAATACTTTTAATGCTTTAAGGCGGTGGTCGTTCTACAATGACTGCTATTGGTGCACCTGCTGGCGAAGGTCGTTCCACAATGACCGCTATAGGAGCACCAGCAGGTTAAAACAATTGGTTACCAGACAACTGTACAGTGATGAAAATTGATCTGATATTTATGGAAATTTACATTTCTTAATGTTTATTCCATATAACAATTTCTTCAGGCAATATTTTCAGGTGGACAATCGACGATGACTGCCGTTGGAGCTCCTGCTGGCGGTCTCTCGACAATGACAGCTATTGGAGCAGCTCCAGGTTTAGACAGCTTTTCTTCTTTTTTTCTAAATACCCATTTCTAATGAAGTGCAGTTCATATGAACTTTGATCCTCACTGTAAAAGAAATCGTGTTAATAACTGCGTGATTTTTACAAATGGTATTTCATCTATCAGGTGGACGCTCAACGATGACTGCTATTGGAGCACCTGAAGGCGGTCGTTCGACAATGACGGCTATCGGAGCTCCTGCTGGCGGTCTCTCGACAATGACAGCTATCGGAGCAGCTCCAGGTTTGAGTACGCTTTTGTCTGATGGAAGCTGTACTTGATTAAATGTTGAAGTAGTAGGGTTTTGATGTGGTTGCTAATATTAAGTAAGTCACCACCTGGGTGAATCTATGGATATCAACTGAAGGAAAACACACAAAACGCGGACTGTTCGTCTGCAAATTTGGAGCGTTTTATTAATACTATAATAATACTTAGGTGTCCAGCATATTTTATAATTAATGATCCGTTTTTATCTCATAGGTGGTAAATCAACAATGACTGCTATTGGAGCTCCTGCTGGCGGTCTCTCAACAATGACTGCGATCGGAGCAGCACCAGGTTCGAATAAATCATTGTTACATGAAAGTTATGCTTGATTGAAAGTTGAACGAATAGGGTTTTGAGGTGGTTTTTAGTAATAAATAAGTCACCACCCAGGTGATTCTACGAACATCATTTGAAGGAAATCACAAACAAAACGCAGACTGTTCTGCAAATTTAGGACATTTTAATAATGCTATAATAATATTTTATACTTAATAATCCGTTTTCATTTCATAGGTGGAAAGTCAACAATGACTGCGATCGGGGCTCCTGGAGGTAAAGGGCTTTATAATCGTTTCGCTTTTTCGTTCATTTCGTTTTTTTCGTTCATATAGAGAACTTGTATTCATGTATCATTGTAGATGACATTCAGGTCGATCGACGATGACAGCCATTGGTGCTCCAATGGGTGGCGGCCAGTCAACGGCGACGGCACTAGGTGGTGGTGGCTCTGCTCCAACCAGTCCTGGTGGCGGCGGTGCAGTATCAACTTACTTCGGCATTGGAGGCGGTGGAGGTGCACAATCGACGTACTTCGGTGTTGGAGGAGGCGGTGGCGGTGGAGGAGGCGGAGGTTCTACCTACAAGGGTTCCGCTCCTGGCGGTGGACCAGCGCAATCGGCGTACTTTGGCGTTGGTGGCAGCTCTGCACCTGGCGCAGTTTCAACGTACTTCGCACCCAAGTAACTTGTCGAACTCGAATAAACCACTCTAAACTGTGTTATACCGTAGTGGTTTGTCAACAAGAACAGTGAAACACCGATATAAAAAGTTTCTGTGATTTTACTGGTAACAGTATACTTCTAACAAAGAGTTGAAAAACAGGAATATTCAATGATAGTGGTTCTACTTCTGTTGATATTAAGCGAGTATTGCATTGTCGTGACAGTTTGTATGATGGGATATAGGATTGGGAAAAAAATTTTTTAAAAATAACGATGTTTTCTTATACGAGGATTGTGTGGTGTTGAAAAATTTGTATTGGACCGCATTCGCGACCGTTCTAGCAGAATCCTTGCCTTCAAAGAAGTGAATATTCAACGGATTTACAAACATGGTAGCTGCTTTTGATTTCCAACGGGTTAAGCCGTGTTGAGACGGAGTAGTGTTTGTTCTTTTCAATACGGTGTACCACGTTTTTCTATCGTTGTTGGTGTTTTTTGTGTTTCAAGACCTGTTTTGTCTTGAACGATATGAAAATCGGTAAAGGTTGGTCAAATTGGTCTGTTCG
This sequence comes from Dictyocaulus viviparus, assembly GCA_000816705.1. Taxonomy (NCBI): domain Eukaryota; kingdom Metazoa; phylum Nematoda; class Chromadorea; order Rhabditida; family Metastrongylidae; genus Dictyocaulus; species Dictyocaulus viviparus. The sequence continues at coordinate 77,546 of KN716230.1, read as the reverse complement.
TCTTCCACAAGTACAACGATATCATCAAATTTGCAAATCCAACATATTTATTTCAAGTTATGATGACCTTGAAGAAGTCCAGAAGTAGTGCTCTGTCGATTCGTTCAGAAATTCATCACTAAACTGAGCGATTCTTCATTTTCAACGTTGCATCAGGAGATCGTACTATTGATTGCAACACAATGATGGAAGCAGTTGACCGAATGAAATTCAACACATGTTGCGATTATTTAAGCTATTCCTTAGAAGAAACTCCAATGACCAACGTATTAGAATCTTTACTACAAGGATATAAATGGTACCTGAGTAAAAAATTAAGGCGAAAATTTTTAAAATGTGCTATTCAAATGAAAATAGAAACCATCTGAAGACATTCTTGTTTGCAACAGTATTTTCTGTAAAGACCTCATTTGACTAGGACGAGAAGCATCGGCAGATATGTGAGTCATTTGACAGAGCCTATAGATGCATAATATTAGTGATGTCATTTTGGCACTATATTTAATCACCGTCTACTAGGTGAAAAAATCCTTTAAGTAACAATTTCGATGAGGGAGGAGGAATTCTATACAGTAAAAACTTTCCCTACCAAACAATTTTGCATGCATAACTGACAAACGAAAGGAAATCTAACCGAAGACCTTGAGTTATATTTAGGTTTCAAGTGATTTGCTCTAAGCAAAAAAAAAACTGCTCAAGACAATAACATTGAGGCATTTCATGGAAAATCTAGAAGTACTAGGGTTATTTGATCTAAATTACAGACGACGAGTGACCAAATGAGGTGTCTGAGGAGTTAGCAAAGACCATCGTAATGAATAGTGACCAGGAAGAAATCTCTTTTTGGTTCCAATATAATAGTAAGGTTCAACATCTGATCAACGGCTGCCTCATTGCGTAACATTTCACTAAAAATCAGTTAAAGTGTGAAATAACTGGTTGAAGTTTTGTTGGTTGAAGGAGTTCGTTATCCATCATTAATCACTTTTCGGTTGGTCTTCTTATAACAGTCTGAATTCGACATTTACCAAGACTTCAAAAGAAGTCCGTCCTATTTTCAACACATGGTTAAGAAGTTTCCATTATGACAGTGGTTAAGCCTAAGCCACATTCTATTTCTACTATATTCTAGTCTGATTTTCTATCTAATAATGTAAAATCTATTCAACGGTCACTGTAATCTGTTGGAAGTTGAACTACGCTAAGAATCAAACTTCGATATAACTAATAAGAACAAGTCGAATGTTTGAATATTTTAATATTTCACTTCCTTCTCCAATTATTCTATACGATAAGATAAGCTAGATAGGATCTAGATAAGCTCTAGCGTTCATCAATCCCTTTGGAATGGGCCCACGCATTCGTGTTCAACGTGATAACGTGATGATTGAATGTCCTATATATTTGCTTGATTTGACCACAATTTACCAATTCGATGCTGCTTATTTCTCCCAGATTTCTCGATTACCAATTTACAGACGCCGGAGATCGGTCGGTCTGGGGCAGCCTCGAACCCGAATACTAAAAAGCAGGATTGCTTATCATTGTGGCATCTCCGTTACTGCACTGTACTGCATGCAAATTACTGAATTCAAAAGAATTTCTTTTGAAATTTTTGACTACTAGACTTGATTATATGAATAGTTTGAATGTTAAGGAGTAAGGTTATCAATGTTTTCCATCCATTTGACCAAAGTGGTGTTTAATTAGAAGGAAAATGAATAGGTATCAGTATCAATGTTCGTTCAGATCAATCTTATCTAATAATCTTCAGTCGATCACAAAATCATTTTGAGTGTGGCTCAATTTTCATATTTACTGCACCTACTATAGTTGTCTGATGCTTTAATTTGACTGGTATGACTGTCTGACTTGTATAGTTATGTGATATTTAAAACATAAAGGCACCATAGTGATGATCTAAATTGTTTCATTTAGTTTAGTACTGATGAGCGAGGAAGCCTGTTTTATTAAGCCAGGTCCTGAATGGCTGCCAAGGCTTATCGTGATAGATGGGTGCAATATCGGAAGAAGTGCTTGTGGTATTGGACGAGAGTAGGCGTAATATTGATTTCTTAATGACGTTTTACCTTTTCATATATTGCTATAGTAAAGTGGTAAACTTCAGTAAATGATAAATAATACGAGCTGACTTTTTCATAGAGCAGTAAACTGCGCTGGCCTGATGGCAGTAATTCGTTGGTTATTGGTGAGAGATTTTGATGTTGTCGCCTTCCTCCCGGTTGTATATAATAACTCACATAATTTCAATGCTGTCCACGTACATTTACTGACGGTAAGTGGCAACAAAATTAATTGTTATGCAATAATTACGATTATAAACAAATTGATAATCATTGGATAGACAAGCTTCGATGTTGATCAGTCTATGCAGGTAATTGAATGCGAATAAGTCAGTGCATTGATTTAATTTATCAGCTACCTATTTCCGTCAAATCAGTCTTGCTTACCTTCCTATCTCTCTGGGTGCCAAATCAATGACCCCATAGAGATGGAAGAAATAGTTTATATGGAACAATCTCAAACAGTTCAACCCCACTGTAGTTCGTCCCTCCTACTTTTCATTCTTTCAATTTGCTTCTCTCTCCTATATTTGTTGTTCATAATTCTTCGGAAATATTGATGCACTACGTATTATAATATTTTCACTGTGTTTCATGCGATAAAATACGATTCACTCCTAGTAATTTAGAAGCTTGAAGAACTTGGCTTAGTAACTTTTACTCCAGCCAGAACCGGACGTGGAGATAGGAAGTGAGTTTTCTACTGAGGATTCCCCTCTTCATGATATTCATGCACTAGTATTCCATTCAACAAGTATCATTATGGGACCAACCGTAACTAAATCGTATTGCATTAAGAAGGTAGAAAAACCGTGCATTTAAGAGCATTCATTAATTACGACGACTTGTACGTCACCACATTGGCGGCACGCCATGGTGGATGTGTGTTAAGCGGCGATAAATTTAAGGATATTCTTGCTCAACCAGCCTATAGGTGAGGTTGTTCCTTTTTCTTGTTCTTGTTTTACTTCTGGGAGAGATCTTATGAAGTTCAATGGATTACAATTCAGCGAATTTCATCCGGTGATTTTACATAGGACACTAGATGTGAAATTTCATTTTTTACCTCACGAAGTTGTGTACCACAAAGTTGATGTGTTTTATAAAGCTCTTCCTGAACTGTTTATATGTGAGTTTCTGTGGAAATATGTTAATGATGGTTATTATTGAAATTCGTATAATTATAGATGAAGATATAGCTGTTCGAGCGAAAATGATAGCACAAAAAATATTCGCTTGTCCTGATGATCCTGAATTTTCTAAGGCTCGTTTCAAACATCATTCACGACTGTGCCAATAAGTTTTTTTTTACTGTTAACAGAACTAAAGCGCACACAGAAATAGAGAGTACTCCGTCAACGCTGTAATAGACCAAGTGTGTTGTTGGTACTGATTCAGCTTTGTACAGTTTTTCATGCTCTTTCCCGTGCTGGTAATAGTTTCCAAATTAGCCCTGAGTAATATCGATTGCTTTATTAACTAACACTAACAAGAACTAAAGAGAATTCTAAACCTAATATCGCTGTAGTGACAATCCGTACCAATTTTCTCTGCATGCTTCTTGTTCAACGCGATACACAAATATTAAGGTGCTCATGCGTCGTGAATTATGGAGTGAAAAACGGAAAGAGGAACGAATTAACGCCATTGATGATATGATGGCAGAAATATGTGAACGAAACGCTATTCGACCCTTGGCATTGGAAAGTCTACCAGGATATGATATGGTACAAAATGCTATGTGAAAAAGGCTTTGGATTTACTTCTCTATATTTCCCTCATTAATTGCAGAAAAGTTATTGTTCTGGAGATGATGTGAGCATGGAAGACGTATTTGTAGATCAAATAAGAGTCCCATCAAGTCAGTTTTCCTCATTATCCGTAAAAATGACACTCGACAGATTATCTTTCTCATTTATTTCAAGAAAAGCAATGAAGAGAACTAACCCAACATCAAATTATGAGTACTGTTAAAATATTTTGCTTGCTGCATGGTCGGTCTTTTGTGTTACTATGTGTTTGACTATGTACATTTACTAGATTCAGTTTCTAGTCCAACAGTATCGTCATGAAGCTTTCTCAATTTATGGCGCTGTGGGGAAATAATTGCAAATATAATTTTTATATTCTTGACATTTATCCATACTAAACAATAAGATAGGCGAAGCTAATGAAAAGGCATAAAAATAGTATTATATTAAGTGAATACTTTATTGAAAACCACTAGTGAAGAATATAGTAACATAGTGATCAGTGACGATGGTAATAGAAAGTAAAAAGCAAGTTCTGAAGTTCTTCAAGTTCTAAAAGTTCTGTATATCTGATTGTCTTCGTTCAGATTCGAGAAGTAGTGGAACACTAATGGATGAGCTTTGGAGCGACACAACTTCTTCACACGTAACCACCAATACAACAGATTTCGCTCTGATAGATTTCTCTGACGACTACGTATCATCGCCAGTATATTATCATCAAGACCCATTTGAGCATCCGATGGATCCTTTTGATGTTATACCAGCAAATTTTGATCAAAACAATTGGGATCATACTGATGATATCTCTCATTGTGAGACAAACGGTAGATTTGAGTATTCCATGGGCGACTTAAATGGACAGATGAAAAACGCTTGCTGTCAGGAGAATATTCTACAAGAAATCGTTGCCCACATCGACACATTAATAACCACCAGAGACCGAACGATAAAGAGAGAATGTGTTGTAAATTCAACAAATACGTCCGATTTACTTTCGCTCTCTGATTGTTCGTCAAGCGAAACAGAACAACATTGCAGTAATTTGCCGGATACAATAACACAAAGCCACTTACAACGACTCGATGACAATGCTGAGACCACTGGTTCGGGTCGTTGGCCAGTGAACGCATTTTTAGAAGAAGAAATTAGCTACAATGGCAACAACCATAATGAAGACGCCAACTGCGAGCAAAGTGTTAACGACCCGGAAATTGAAGCCATGTTAATATCCATTTTTCCGGCCAACGTCGTTCAAAGAGTTCTAGCGGTTAACGTCAGCCGAAATATTGACTTTCTTGCTGACCAATGTGCTGAGCAGTGTGCGTAAATAAGGATGGTTGTTGTTTCTAAATAAAAACTGCGTTTTTTAAAAGTTCAATACAATAAAAATCGAATCACTTTGTCAAGTAAGAATTTCTCCAGGCGAACAAATCAAATCAAAATAATGAAGGCCAATATACAGCCAGAGAAAAAGATTTCGAAAAAACGATGATTTGAAAGACCTTTGAAACAGTTGGTAAACAAAAGGCAAAAGGAAAGTGGGGAGCGTATTGTTCAGCCTTATGATTTAAAGTTCATGTGCAATACTTCGTGTCGCGGTGTCTTTACAGCAGAAATTTTCGTCAAAAATTGTTGGAGGCATGAAAATACATCTAAGCTACGTAACATAGGATAGAAAAGTTTATCACAATAGTTGAACAATCGGTTTATCACATGTTTGCCAATGCTAGTAACAAGATTTCGCATCTGTTGAACAAATTTGAAGATGTCTTTTATCTAAATTTTTCAAGTATAGTGTAATTTGTCTTGACCACATAAGGTTATAGGTTTCACAAAATGAAAATCCTAGGGAATCCCAAGGTCAGTATTAACATATTGGCAATTTGAAATTTCTATCTACAATAAATAGATTCGAATAAGGAGACATATGGAACAGTAACAACCCCTAATTGGAAGTGAGTTTAACTTTGCCATAAACATATATTTATTTCTGAAGTGACGATATTCGTAATCCAATCACGTCTTTTCCGATCTCCGCTACTTCGCAAATGTCACATACACTACCTTCCAATCCAACAGAAAAAGAAGCTCCACAGAATGGACATTTACACTGAGGTTTTCCTCGATAAAGTGGGATAAAATTTCGTGAGCATATAACGAATGGATTGTGTTCGTCGTAAGCCAACTAGAACGTATAAAAGCATTTAAGAAGAAGAATGAAACAAAAAATATCAAAAACATATGAAAATGAGAAGTCAAGTTATTACCTGGTGAGGATCTTTGTTGTCTTGTTCACAAGCAACAAGCACCTTCCTAATTTGGGCAGCCACATCAGGTTTAGGACCTAACAATTTAACCCGATACATTTTAAAAATAAAAGGCACTTTTTTCGTTTATAAACCAACCAAGTTCAAGTAGACGTTTGCACATTGAAGCACATGTTCGCATTTGCTTTAATTTGAAGAACGCATTGATAGCAGTTCGTAAAGTAAGAATCCGATGAACCGGTTGTAGTTCGCAATGCGTAAAATACGCAAGCATTTCTGCATTCCGCTTTAATTCCGCAGGTGACGATTTTGGTATCTCCTTAACATCGTAGGGATTACGACTAATCTTTTTCCTTCACTTTTGCTTAAAAATTATACTTTTCTAGCGCACTCCATTACAAGTCCAACGAGATAATTCCTACATATTTCGATGAGCTGCTCAGCCTCCGCTACCTGGAATATTCACAATACAGCTTAAACAAATGTTAGTCTGAAATACTGTGAGAGATACAACCATGCCTAACGTACTATTTGTTCGTAAAATCAATTCCTTACCTCTTGTTTGGAAGATACAACAAGCAGAGGGACGGAGAGCAAAATCTTACGCAGTTTGACAATAGCATCAGCAAATTTCCCAGCAGTTGTCAAATGATAACAACTTTGTAATTGTGAAGCCAGATCAGAAAGTGTCACTGCTATAGCTGGTAACCCATTTCTACAATGAATTCGCCATTCTATTTCTATTAAGACAATTTAATATTCTCACTTTATGGATGCTTCTTGCCAATTTCTTAGCGGATAGCCAAGAAGAACTTTCGTGCTCGGCAAACCGGTATAACAGACGCGAGAGCTGGAAGAAAAATGCAAACACATTTGCCAACAAAAAAAGTAGAAGTTACGCACCTTGCATATGCCGTTAAGAACACATCTTTAAATGGTTTCCTATTAACAACACCATGGTTATCGTAAAGAATGCGAAAAGCTGACTCAAAAGACCCGGAAGCAACATGGTCGGCAACGAGTCGGCTATTCGACGGCCAATACGAATTCGGTGGCTGTGCGCGACTCGGAACAACCATATCTGCTGTTGATGATAGCCATAAGTTCTCAACAAAGTGACGAGAAAACTGCTGGCGATAAAACCTTCAGATCCAGTAAATGCTGGTACATTTGGAATAGCCAAATCTTCTTCTACATCCCATCCTCCTTCGCCATCTTCGGCAGTACCAGCAAGAATTTCGTTCTCATCAACCTTGAACATTTTTAATATTGCGAAATTAAAACAAAACAGGACACCATTACACATACTTCAATCTCTCCGTCCTCACCAACTAAATAATCCCCTTCTTCACCCCAAGCACCTCCTCCGTCAATCTGAAAAATCGTTGAATTTCTCAAAATAAAAATGTACTTATTCAAAAAAACGAAGATCCCACATCAGCATCATCCGCTACGGCAAATGCTGCGGCAGCTGGTTTCTTAGAAACTCCAGCTCCAGGTGCTTTTGTTGATGGAAAACCCAAAAATTCGAACGGACCACGGGAGGTTGATAAAAGCGGCCAGTTCTCCTCTAGCTAAAAAAGTTGAGCTATGAAAAAAATACTTTTCACTAATTACAACGACAAATTGGTGGCTGTGGAACATACGCGACAGATTGGCGGCTGCGGTACGAGGAGCTTGGCGTTAACGTCAATTGGAGGTATTGGTTGTCCTTTAGACTCTAATTCAGTGCGTAAAACACTAGCCTCATCTTCATAACCATGAGTAGCCGCTGTTAGATAGGCAAGTGAAATCTGCCCAACGTTTTTCAAAACTGGAAAACTTGGCACTCATAAATCCCATTTGAAAAAATTTATAGCTGACTGGCAACAAATCAAAGGTCCTATGAACTATTAGTTTACCTTTAATCCGTTCTTCTATGTCACCAAGATACAATGCGGTTTGATAGTGACCGTGCGCATCATTTCTCATTTGCGCAATCTTCATCATTTTTGACAACTTTTCGGTATTACCAGTTACTAGGTACAGGAATGAAAGCCTGTAAATAAATAGCATTGACATTACTAAGGCAAAAAACAATGGGTGTTCCTACTTTTCAAAATTTTTCGTCCTTTGATAAGCCATTTCAACAACTTGATGGTTGCCTTGAATAAGAGCTGCTTCGCCAAGAGCTTCCCAAATGGCTTTGTCATCACAAACCTAAAAGATCAAATCTGATGGAAATATTTCAGCTCAACTTTTGCAATATAAAACTTAGGCACCTTTGCAGCTTCGAGAGCAACGTCCAGATTACCGCATTCGAGTGCAAGGCCAAAACGAGTCCTTTCATCTTTTACAAAATGTAGTGCAATTTCTGGGTATCCCTTCTTCTCCAAATAACTTATTATTGACTGGCCCACCAGTGTACAACTTTTCACCATATTTAACACCTAACATTCTTACATTAATTGCACAGCCAATATTTTGGAAACAAATACTTCTACCTCATCAATTCGACGATCAATAAGTGCTAATTTGAACCTGTATTCTGTTGGGTCAATTGGCACTTCAACCGGAGTAGCTTCCCTGGAAGATTTATTTACAGGATAAAACTTTTACAACACACTAAATTTCTGACCTGTTTATACAGTAAAGAACACTTCCACGAACAGCGAGAATGTACAACGGCAAATCGAGTGTACGAACAATCCCACAATCACCAGCTATTAACGCGTACCTGAAAATATGTTTCAAATTATTTCCATGAGATTACAATCTATATTGGTACAATGAACAGTTATGTCTCACTTGATGTGATTAGAAGTAGTATAGAGAAAAACACCACCTTCGTCCCATGCTCCGCTTTTAACCCGAGTCGACTCTTGCTGACTACATAAGACCTACATAATTTAATAGCCAACAATCAGTAAAACAGGTCAAAAAAAAATTAAACGTATAAAACTGAATTGTAAACAAATAAAACTATTGACTGGGATTACCATTACTCTTCCACCTTCAAATTTCCATTGTTTTAAACTATCATGATATCATTAACCTTAATGCTTACAACTCACTTCAAGTTTCCGATTTATAAGGGTGAGCGTGTGCTTAGATAACAGCGCTGCATATTCCATGTTCTTCGACCAAACTACATAACGAACCTGTTAAAAAAGCGTTACAAATCACTTACATTGCAAATCGAATAACGATTATTTGAAGGATACCTTGTTGGCTTTCACATGAGCCATAACTCTCTTCTGCTGCACGTCAAACAATTGAAGACTATCCTCATTTCTGAGCAACAAAACACCTGTTCCCGCGTAGAAAAGGTCATCTACAGGTATGCTAATATCGATTTTACGTACTTCTTTGTTCGAAAGATCACGCAAAGAAATCTGAAACGGAATTTGTAAAGATAGGTCAGAAAATTATTGAGGCATAAAAACAAGGCAGAAAACATTCTTACTTGGTGATTTTTATCTAATACAGCGAATCTGTTTCGAGCGACCCACACAGCAGCTATACCTGGGGAGCGGCTAACCGGAGCTTCAGTATTTCCATCCGAATCTTTTGCGACCTGTCATTTAAACTCAACCGAGAGTAATGCAAAAATAATGGGAAAATACTCACAAACCTTATAAATATCGTAGCAACACTGTTCTCTATTGTGAGAACGACTTGTAAGTAAAAATGCGTTTTCAGCTGGATTGTAGAAAAGTGCATAGTAAGGCTGCATAAAGGCAGCGGATGCACGAAGTTTACATGTCGCTTGATCCTTACTGAAAACGCCAAATTTGAAAAACGAATGAAACTTGTTAAGACACAGGCAACCGAAAATTATTTTGGTACATCCACAGAATGAGGACTGAAATACGGAGAAATCATAACGTTCATATAACTCTTACTTGGTTGTGAAATCAAGACGACGAAGCTGCTTATCTTTCACGTAGAAGACGAGGTTCTCGGCAATACAATATGCTGGTCTTTCGCGTTGAATTTTGAAAACAATCATGCCGTTATCGTGTCCAGCAGCAAACATATTAAGATTGGGATGAGCCGACAACACCCAGAACCTCTCATTCTCATGTCTAAAACTCATATAAACACTCTCAACTGAAAAATCTCATTGAAAACAAAAAATCATTCCACGTTGTATTTTTATAGGACCACCTAAAAACATGCAGACTTGTCCTTTTCTGCATATCCCAAACACGAATTGATTTATCTTCAGAGTTCGAAAGAATTAATTCAGCATTTGGATGGAAAAGAACAGAAGAAACATTGTTGTAATGACCACGGCAACTGTCGACCTACAATGAATAAACTTACATCAGAAAGAAAACTCACTACAAATTATAAAATAATCGACTTGCAATCAGCAAAATGCTAACCTCCCAAGCTTTCGATTCATTATATCTCCACAATTTTACTTGACGATCATCAGAACCAGACACAAGTAATGGCATACTGTGATGGAAAGCCACCCAGTTCACTCCTAGAATAAAATAACAATGATAATCGATAACCTAGCAACTAATCAGCCTAGATCCACCTCTATCGTGACCCTCAAGCACGTGTTTCACCACAACGTCTGGTTGCCCAAAAAGATCCGCTTGCGATTGAGGCCCTGTTCCAATACGAGGAACAGCACCACCTCCTCCAGGCAACTGCTTTTTTCCTGATTATTAAATTCGTAATGAAAATGGTTGGAAGCCACGTGCATAGGTGAAGTAACAACCTTTATTGATGAGACTTACTCAAACCAGATATATCCCAAATACGAACTGTCTGGTCGAGTGAAGCAGATGCTACAAGATCTTCAGAAGGATGAAATTGTGCACACATAACGTAGTGGTTATGCCCTAATATTAGATAATATATAATCTTGAGTACCAAAGAACGCAAAGATTGAAATACAAAAAAAATAACCAGTAAGGATAGCAATCGAATTTCGTGATTGCCAATTCCAAATTCGAACAGTCTGATCATCCGAAGACGATATAATCCATGGATATTTATGATGGAAAAAAGTCGATCGGATATAATCAAGATGACCAAGAAGTGTGAAAATGCATCGACGTTGTTTATAGTTCCACACCTTTAAATTACGCTTTTCGACAAGATCATCGTTAATAAAAAAAAACCAACTTTTATTTTATAATCGTCCCCTCCTGACACAAAAATAGGCTGATCTTGATGAAAACAGATCCCTCTTACAGGGCCGTCATGTTCGTCAAATTTATCCAAAAGAACGCACATTCTGTAGTCCCATAATTGGATAACACCACTGTGCAATGACGCCAGCACCCATGGCCTTGTGGGATGAAACGATATACCTAAACCATACTATAATATTAGTTTAATACTAAAATTATTGCATGAAGAGGGAAATGTGCCTTCTATGTGAAAAAATTCCAAAACAGTACCACTGCACCATCCCATCTATTAGGGTATAAGGAAAAAAATTTCACACCTCGTTCTTTCCCTACATATAACATAAATTGAACCGGAAGATGATAGTATCATTTAATTCTTTAAGGCTCACCTTTAACACGCGCCGACTTGGATTCAAATTTGATCAAAAGCGACATTTTAGGGAACGCCGCTCTATTCTTCACCTGAAATTGATATAATCGATAATATGCTAAGTCAAAATTGGAAATCGATAGTATAAAATGCTGTAAAGCACTAATATATTATAATCGCAAAAAAATTTAGTACAACAATAAGCACATAATAGCTGATTGATCACCAAGTAAAATGATATGTAACAATATGAAATTACTCAATTGACTTATTTGAATTGAAACTGTATTTTTTCAAATATACTAGAAACAACTACAAATAAAATTATTAAGGTGATGTTGGCAGTGCTTGAATACCGTAATGAGTAGGTGTAAAAAATATTTATTAATCGATTGGAGCGCGTTAAACAATTAAGTTATAATTTTGTCATTTTTAAATGTTTTTGAGTAATTTGTGAAATTTTTCGAGAAATTACTGATTGAATGCTGGAGCTTGATCTTTTGCTTAAGATGGCTTTTTTTTGCATATCTAAATGTGGGGATTTCTCTTGTTATATTCTATTTGTATTTTCTTCCCAGATGTAGTTGAGAAATGATCTACACAAGGTATACAAAAAAACTTTATTTTATAACTAACGGAGGACTACGTCATTTCGATCAATGTTGACGTGGCGTTTATACTTATTTAAATATCACTCAACGGGATCTAAAGTGATTTGGGTGATTTAAGTATGAATGTCAGTGGAATACTTTCTAGAATTTTACTTCATGAACAACCCTTACCCACTCGTGATGATGATGTATCCAGAGGTATACGTACAAGATGATTTGAAGGGGTTGTAATCTTATTCTTCTACGAACACTTACAGAAATGATCTATTTATGAATTATCGATTGAGGTACGATAACATGACGCTTATGATGTATTGTCACAACAGTGTTTTCAGGAAACAGTGAATGAAAAATCTATTCTGTTTTACATGACTCATAGAAAGTCTCCAATCGTGGCTGTTCAAAATTTTTTTTCACCTCGCTCTTATTGCTGATTAAGTTACTCTCACTCTCAAAATGATAACGTCCTTACGTCATTTATATTATGAAATTTTCTCTCTGGAAGCTAATACTGTTGTCAGTTCAAATACTTTTCTTATCACTGAGTTTCGTCATCAGTTCTCAGTAATTCAAAATTGTCTTTCATAGCGATTTTTTGATTCAAGTGATAAACAAAGTATCTGATTAACACAAAGACAACATTCTGTCGACGTCTAGAGTATTTTAGGCAAAATTACCGAAGGTACGTTTAGAAATGAGGCCTTGGATAAGAGGACTCCATTGATAGCATACGGAAAAGCAATAGATGTACAATAATTATCTCATTCTAGATAACGTTGGACCGAGTCCATATAGAGGATTATGAGGTTTAGTTGGTTTCGAGCATTAAGTAGAGCTGTAGCAACACGATGAATGCTTTCTTTTGACATATCCATCCACTGCTCTTCATCTGCTCTTATGAATATCTAATGAAATTCACAAAAAGTCTCTCATTGAGGCTGAATATTGGAGTGCTTACATCTGTGTTTTTTATGAAGAACTAAAATAATGAAACATTGAGGGAAATGCAGTAATTGAGGGAATAAAAGCAGATTTAAAATGGGACCAAGAAGAAAGTGAACAAAATAAAGATGAAAATAAATATGGGAAGGAAAACAGAGTTCAAAAATACGAACATGTTTGCATATCTTTTTTCTGAAGTCATACTGTATTTAACGTCGTCGTATGAGGGAGTATATTAAGAATTGATTTACGATTTACTTTTAGATATGGACACTACTCAAACATGAAGTCAGACGATGTTATATTATTGGCACAACTGATGACGTCCTCATTGTCGGCGTCGTTGTCGTCGTCATCTTTGCTTCATATCACAGCACTTGTTTCTCTTCAGATTAGTTCAACTACAGTGGAATTGTTTTTGAATGGATTGTGAACTTCATCTTTTTTTTTCTCGTCATCTTCTAAAGTATCCTTTCCATCAAGCTTCTAATAAATCTTGCTGTTATGATAAGATTTGTAATTGTAATGCTGTTGTAAGAAAATTCATCTTCTTCTAGCTAGATCGACATACTGTATGGGTTGAAATATGATTTTAGTCAAAGTCATAGTGGTTTCTCCTCAAAATGCTTAGTCAGACACAAAACTCAAAGACTCTGGCGGAACTGAAACCCGCTAACAAGTATAATGATAACTACTCCACTCCATTATACTGATAATATTCACTGAAAAATAAGTCAAATATTGAGTAACTACAGATTGAATAACCTGATAATGTAATAAATAGACCATAGATCAGAAATTTCCTAGAATCACGCGTTCGATTTCCGCCCGAGTCTCTGAGTGTTGTGGTTAACTCAACATCGTGTTTGTGTAAATTGTAGAAATTTGAGGTCATTATAGTCTACCATAGTTGGTAGAGCAGAAATGAGTAACCATAGACGATTGTTTACACTGTAGTTCTTTTTAACACATTCTGTTATACACTGTTGTTTATGACTCGAGCATTTCCCTACACGTGCGACTTTTTGATGGATTTGAATCCAGAAATTTTTCTATTGTGTACTCAGCTTCGTAGTTTTTTTTTCTCCGGTCTTCACAACGTTAGCAACCGCATTATGTAAATCAATATTGTAGTTTCTCATAACGCTATAGTACTCTAAATATATTCCTCTTTTCCTCAGAATGATGATGATATTTTCCACTTACTAGTAAGATTCTATTGATTACTTTGTTTGTATCAAGCAGTATATGTATATAAGAATCCACTGATGAGATTATGTGTGAACAGAATCAATAAAATCAATAATACATTTAATATGTAGTTATTTTAATGTTTTTTTTTGGTTTCTTCTGTTAAACAGAATAATTATCATGCACAATTATTTCTCAAAACAAGCTTTATGCTATAGATGAGATTTAATTGTAAATCGTTTGGTCCAGGTGTAGATGTCCACCATGTGTCACTTCATCATCCTCAGCACTCCTTCAAAAACTACAAATCATCTACATAAAATTGTAAATGCTTTGACGGCCATCGATATTTCAAATCTCTTCTAGTCTCCATAGTTACGAAACGAAAATCGTTTTTGTTTTTTTCTTTTCACTTATTGAAAATTAATTAGTTTATAGAATCTCGTTGAACTCATGAAGTCTCATCATCATATCGCCCTCTATCTCCTCCGTCATTTGTTTTCAGTTGTTTTTTTTTCTTGTTTTTTTTTAATGTCTTCGTCAAATGAGCACACCAATATTTATATATTTTTTCATAAATAATCAACTTTATTTTCTATAACACTAAATGATGCTATGATGTCGTTTTGTTATTCTGCTGACGAAAAGCCGCTAATAGATGCTCTTCATGGATTGAATTCATAATGAACAACATTAAAAACTCCTGTAAGTACGATGTCGAAAAGATTCATAGATGTTTTCGAATGAATACCAAAATTAACTCGTGCTTTATCCTCACAATACTGAATGAATCACATAACTCTAAGCCGCAGGCGTGACTCCAATTTGCATTTCATAAGCAAATCTGAGTCGTGAACGAGAGCCGATAGCGAACCCACTAAGAAATAAGTCGAACATTTCGTATGATTATCTGCGATGGATAACATTAATGCATTTGCATTTGGTAGCACAGCGGGCAAGGAATCTACAAGATCAGGGTTCCAATCTTATCTGAGGCTATGAGTTCCTAGGATGTACTCAGCGTCGTAGGAATATAATTTGTAAAAGTACAAAGCAGCTTTAAACTGTTATAGTTGGTAGAACGCAAAAATAAATAGCTTTGAAGATTTGTGACTTGAAGTGATTATGACCAATCAACTCAACCTCAACTTTACATAAATCACACCGAGGAAAAAAAAGAGTCTACGGCAGTAAACGAAACGCCCTTGACGATCAGATCTTTTTGCTAAACCAGATTCTTTTAAAGATTCTCTCATCAATTACTCTGAGGTCTACTTTTTGTCTTTGGAAAACTTACGAACGCTTGAGGTAACCTTTTTTAGAAGATCCAAGTTGTTGTCGATTAGAGCTGTAAGTATTTCAGACGTTGCTAGAATAACGAAAATTGTAAGCAAAATGGCTGCATGTGACTGATTTGATCTTATTTTGACCATACTTTTTTTCTCTATTTCTAGGTAAAATCACACAGTATTTTTTCCTATACAGTACTATTCATTGATAAATGTTGGTAACGAAATTGCTGAAAGCTTCTAAAAAATAAATATTACAATTTTTATGCAAATATTAGAGACGGTTTCTCTTGAATGCTTTAAAAAATAACTCGCTTACCAGTTAATGATTAATCATTGAGGAATGAGTACATACCTCATGAAAACATTAATCATTTCTTATCAAAATTCCATTCGAAATGACACAGCTGTTGTTTTTTCTTGACCTTGTTTGTTTCTCTGTTTGTTTGTATTTGAACTAAAAATGTTACAAAGCAATTGTAAATTATTCTACAAAAAAAGAACCTGTCATTATGAGCACCAATGAGTTCTATATTTGTGATGAAATAGCTTTAGAAAGAGGAAAGAGGAGGATTTGTTGTGAGGAGGAAATTTGAATAACAATAGAAATTTAAAATGAAAAAAGGTGCATTTAGAGGAACATTTACACCTTTGATTGATTTAAGCTTAGTTGGTCCTCTTTTTCATTTTTGACAAAAAATCAATATTTTTCTACCGTATATTTTTGTCCATCGGTGTTTTTTAGAAGATTCGAGAAGTACGTTAAAACTCGTTTTCATTTCTTCTTCAGTTTTCTTTAAAGAAGTATAAATTAACAAGAAGCTAACACAGATCGTTTTCAGTATTTAAAATAAACATTATTTATAACGAATCAATTGAGGACTGAGGAATGAGGAGGATATTTGGCAAAACTACATCGTTTTCTGAAATAATATTCAATAAATAATCATAAAACTTTGAAACTTTTACAATTATAAGTGAAGAAATGAAATTTCAATAAGCGCTTTAGAAGCAGATCATCTGTACAGGACGTAGACTTTGTATACAGTAAACAATTCATTATTAATAATCCATTGAGGTCTGAGCACTGAGGATGTTTATCAGAACTGCTTTGTTTATGTAAAACCGTGACAAGTTTAATGAGTAAGAAAAAACTTTTTAAGATTTGAGGTCCATGATTCGATTTCAGACGAAAGCGCTATGAAAATGTTTGAAGATGATCTACCTACAGATGAGTTATTGATCTAAATTTTTACTAATCGTAAGGATTTTCTTCAAATAATAAATGAATTCAGTTTGATCGTTGCCTGTTCCGCAGTCGTTTTTCTTTCATTCTTTTAAGAAACTATGTCGATAAGCTCAAACATTTAGTTCATCACCAAGGTGACCTAGTCTAATGAAAGAATCCATACTAAAGCGAATTCACTAACTCAAAACGTTGATCATCAACAGCTAAGCCTAACTCATCTCTCTTTTTTTTCTCTCAACAGATCAGTGAATTTATCATACTGTATTAGTCAAAGATGTGAAAAATATTGAGGAAAATATCATCCTCATTTATACTCAGTTCATCATATGACGCTTCACTTCACTTCTATTACTAAATGTAACTCATAAACTTAAGCAATTCTATGTCATTTTATTATCCATAACTATTTTAATGAGTTAAAAGGGTTGTATTCGTCTGCGTTATGACAAACATTGAACCGGTTGAATTATTCGAGTACTTATGGTGTTCGTCTTCGAATTATTTACTT
>KN716230.1:41450-59118 GCA_000816705.1 Dictyocaulus viviparus | reverse complement strand
TCGGTGGTGTAATGGTAAGCACGGCAGACCGGATATCTGTAAGTGCGGGTACGAGCCCCGCCTGAGGTTCCGAGTGTTGAGGCCATCTGAGCACAACTATGGACGTTATCCTTGTTTTTCTGCTTTGCCTAATATCTCTAGCTTTAAATTGATCTGATTTCATCTTAAGATTTGTTAACTATGAGCTACATTGTTTTCTTCTCTTGGAAAAAAAAATAACTTTCTACATATCTGGAAATGAGGAAAACGGAGTTCAGAATGAAATTACTTAACGCTTCTAGTGATCAGTAAAGTGATGGTTATAGCAAAAATATATGAAAAAGAGGAAGTAGTTATAAGCTCGAAAAATCGATAACTTAGTGAAGTTCTTTCGTGTAAATGTCCTTAAAAGAAACAGATTTCTATCTGATTAAAATAAGAAAAAACGCTTCAAAAAATGAAAGATAATAGTGTGTGACGCTCCGCCCTTCTGTAGACCACGCCCACAAATGGAAAAGAACCGTTGTTTTTGCCTAAAGCGAAAACAAAAATATTGATGGCGATTTCTTAATGAGTGTTTTCATTATTTGTTTGAACGTTAAGCATTGTTTGTTTATTTGCTTAATTGTTTACTTTTTTTACGTGTCTACGTCGATTTTTGATAAAAATACACGGTTTTTTTGTTAATAACTAAAAAAATAAATCAATTAAAATTAATGCGTTGATCGATAGAGCTTCTAAAAATGAAAATTTGCTTACGTCCTTTATTTTGTTTACAAATAGCTGTTTATAAATAAAAGTATTCAAGGGAATATTTTTATTCTATGTGAGCTTTTTCTCTATAGATTTTGGCGTGTAAACAAAAATTTACTATAATCATTTCTATTCAATTTTTTTTACGTCATCGAGCTTACGAGACTTTAAACTCACTTGAAAAAAAAAACTCATTTGAAATTCATTCACTCTAAACGGAAAAATTAAATATTTAAAAAATAATTTTACAAATTTAACATTACAATATACTTAGAAATTTTCATTGTCAGATCATTTTGTCATTATCGATCGATTGTCATTTTTGGATTACTGTAGTCCAAAAAGAGATACATTGCAGTTGGTCCTCATTTATGAATATGAAAAGCACTCTTTGTTAGTGCTATAATTGAACTCATTGTTGAATTAAGAGCTTTGAGTCAAATTTAACGAATATTTAACACAACCATTAAGAGGGAAAAATCCTCAATCTTTCCTGAGTTATTGCCTTATCCAATAACATTTCAGATTGAATTCATTCGCTTAAAGTAAAAATTAACGAAATTTATAGAATAAAAGAATGTATTTCCTTAAAAAGTGTAAGTTTTTTTTTCCTCTAAACTTACATAATTAAATGATAATATTAATGTAAATTTTATTAAAAATTGAAAGAAATTCTCTTAAAAGCCTAAGAGAGGAAAAAACATTGAGGATATTTAAGAAAATTGCTTATTTGTTTACTACTTGATTTCATTGATTTCATTTTAAAATTCACAAACAACCCTAGTATTGATTTTTTTTCTCATGCACTATTGCATCATAGCAAATCGATACGTATAGATTGTTAAGCGTCATATAAAAAACCCACGTGGTCCTATCTTAATAGCTCTCAATGGTTTTGTTTTTCTTCTATTTTTCTCTTATGAGGGAAAATCCTTCAAATTATTACCGGTGGCAATTGATAGAGTGATTTTTACCTCGTTAGCGAGTCATCAACCCTTTTATTTATTATTTTATGATTTGATTATTTTATTTTATTATTATTTATTATTTGATTTATTATCATTATTATTATTTATTTATCATTATTATTTATTTATCATTATTATTATTATTCATTATTTTATTTATTATCATTATTTATTTTTATCATTATTTATCATTTATTTATTATTTATTATTTTTATTTATTATTTAGACCTGATTTTTTATCATTATTATTATTTGTGTTTGTATTTTGTTAACACCTTGATTACTTGTAACCTAATGAGTCATCAAATAACTAGTTTAATTCGTCATTAGAGGTTTTCTTTTTGTTTCTTCTATACTTCATTACTATTGTTTAAAAGACGTTTCCTTGAACGCACGAAGTACATCATCACAGCTTCCTTGTTCTTGTTCGTCTTGTTTTCCTCAATTTCCCTCAGTTTTAAGTGATTTCTGGAAGAAAAAAACACATTACTAGACAGAATACGGAAGAAATTTCATGTCAGTCATCCGTGCACTAGCTTATAGAACTCATTAGGCTTTATCAATCATATGCAGCTTGACTAAATGGTGTCTAACCTCAATCCAATACCTGAACGTTGAAAAATATTCATGATGAAGCTCAATTTTACAAGTAAACACACATCTATTGTGTACATCTAAATTTGATATGTTTTTTTTGTATCTCTATCATCTAGTGACGTCACGACACATCTAAAAATGTTGATTTATTCGCTATCTATCCATGTTTGATCATTTATCCTCACTCCCTCCTCAACATATGCTATATGATTTCAAAGCTTAATAGTTTCTAACATGATTTGATCGTTTGACAGAATCTATTTAAAATTTCTTCCGAAAAATCCAATCCTTTTTTTCATCCTGTTTGGCTGAAGTATTACGTGATTGGCTGCTCGCTCGAAGCTTTGCAATATAAAAATGAGAGGATAAAAAAGAGGACGGATCGATGAACTCTTGACAGAATTATTGATTGATTAGTTTTTTTTTCTAAATGTAATTCTTGATTACAAATTATCTGAAAAAATACTTTATTGATAATTTTTGCAATTACTATTCGATATTTTTTCGTATACAATAATCATCTTCATGTTATTATAAAATCTTCTTTCGGCTTACCTCATTTCCTCGAAATCACTTAGAAATATTTCCATTGGTTCGTTATCATTCTAACTATCGATGGTTGTTGAATGATCAGTTCACAATTTTTGTACCGATGACGTCATCCGAATTGCATTGATTTCGTCGGAAGGCAGCGTTACGTCATCGTATCTTCCTATTTAGAATTTTTTCTGTGGCATTCTGCCAATTTTAAAAGGATTATCCATTCACTGGATGCATGAAATTTCTAGACGGTTTCGAAACGTTATCATAATTATCAGCTAATTTATTTCAGAATTTTTCTCAAGATTTTTTTGTTGGACTCGCATCATGACGTCATTCTAACGAATCATCGAGCCTTATCGAGGTAATTAAGTGAAAATGGGAACTAGAAAGCTTAGTTGTCTTCAAGCTTTCTTCGAGCTCAAGGACCCACTCAGGCAAATGATTCCTAAGTAATTAAAATAAGGTGGACGTAATCTATACGGACGGTTTGAGTTCTCCCTCTAACGATTCAAGCCTCTCATCGCTCCGAGGTTAATGAAATGGTACTACACTAGACTGGAAGGATATACAGCACTGATGTGGTGATGAGTGGTCACCTCAAGTTAATCTGTGGACATAACTCGGTTCACTTATATTCAAATGAGCACAATGATATTAATTTGAATATCCCAGAAGAATTTATTGAGGTCAAAAGCTTACGCCAATTTCCCTAATACATTTGAAATTAAATAATGGTAGAATAGATTATTAAGCTTGATATATATCCTATTTTTTAGTATTTTTCTTTTATTTTCATTACTATTTATAATATAAAGTCGATTAGTATAATCTAGCTTGTTATTGTTTTTGTTTACCCATGTGGTGATCTTTGATTTTTTATTTTTCTTTTATAACAATAGTAATAATAACAATAATAATTTCGAGCATTTCGTAATGTATATGGGTATAATTTAAATTGTCTAAATATAATATTGAACTTATCAGTGCTGTAATTGATATGAATATTGTCATCCGATAATATGCCTCAGGCTGTCAGCTGTCAGCGGATCGATTACGATTCCAGAAACAAAACTCTTCAATAATTCATCCAATATTAATCGTAAATTTGTCCAGTAACAGAAAGAGTAAGATCAAGAACACTTGTTATAAATCAATAACAATCGATATCGATCGCGAATATTTTTAGGTGGTTTTCAGTATCATCAATGGAACGCATTTGTTTTTGTTTATGCAGTAACATTGCAATGAATAAACACTTTGGAATTTTCTTTCTGATGACTCTTCCTCAGATCAGTCTCTGCCACTGTAGCTACCTCATTTACTTATACTTGCGTTTTTTCAACTCATCCTGAAATAACGTGGTAATAGGATCACAGCAGGAACGAACTTTGTGCTTGTCATTCACCTAACACTATTAACAGTTGCTGAGGGGGTTTTCATTGTTGACAATAAAATCACCTCAAGAACAACGATGATTACAGGTAAAAGCCTGTTATGAAATGAGTTAAATCACAAAGAAAGATCACTTTTAACACCATCCTTGAGTGAGGCAACTGATGAACGAATCTCTTCCTTCAGATCAGTTGTGGAAAAGGATTCTACTAAGAAAAAAGTATAAGGTACCAATCAATAATATGAATATGAATAATTAGAAGTTACATTGTTACCACGCATTTTATCACTGCGTGTTCACTCAACGGGTTTCACGCATAGAAGATATAAGCATTTGAGGATAGTAAGGGAATTAATAAATAAAGAACGAGCTCGACAAAAAAGCTGGAACCTTTTTCGGACATTGTGGTATCGGTTATGGATGTGTTGCATAAATTATAAAAATATGGATAGGAATCGTTGTGAGTCAAATGTAGGTCAAATTTCTTCTGTTTGTCAAAGATGGCATAGATGAAATCAATAACATCGAGAATTGTCTAGATGAATGAACTCACATCACTCCTCAACACGATGATTAAACACTGTCCGTTCAATGCCACTCGAATTGTAGCCGATTCTAGAACAATTGATGAAACTCAATATGGTAGAAGGCATTGTTTGTCGAGTAACGGAATCGAACTGGAAACCCGTTTCTGCGTAAAACTGAACCACCCACTAACCACAACACTACGTTCTCTATACGCATCAAGTCTATTATATTACCTAAAATAGAGGAAATAGAGATTCAAAAGTGAGGACAATGAGGAAAGTGAGGAGACATGGACATATAAAACTCGTGTTTTCGTATTGTTTATGAGAAAACTAATTTATTAACTCGAATTTTATATGCTTATATGAGTTAAAGTTAAAATGTATCTATGAATTTTTTAAAAATTTTGTAAAAATATCAAAGTTATGAGTCAAAATTCAAGAGAAATAAATGAGCTAATATTTTTCCATGTGACCTCAAGTGTTTTTGTTTGTTCGTTTGTTTGCTTATTTGTTTGTGTTTGAAAAAGAAATTATACAAATCACTAGGAAGACGAATAAACAATCTTGGTGACAAAAAATAAACAAGGAAGAATCTTATCAAAAATCTCTTAATATTGGAGTGAAAAACTTCTTTCTTTTTTAGAATCAAAATTTACAAACTCAATCCAATCAATAAAATTTCGATGTTTACTTTTTATTAAATTGTTGCTGAAGTAATCAATAAATCAATAAGTATGTTTTTCGTTTATAGAAAATTTCGTACTAAATCAGCTCCAGTCATATTTTATTTACTTTTTTTTTCTGCAATAATTATAAAAATAATTTAATTCCGTATAAAATCGAGTTAATAAAATTTTGTTAGTATCAGCAGAAGTATTGATTTTTTTTTTAAAATTATTCTACAATGTTTTTTTTCTAAGAAAAGACCGAATGATTTTTATGTGAACTAACGATAAACGAAAAGTAACAAGTTTTTCGATTTGTCGAACGTACTGATCAGCTCGTAGAAGACGATGTGCATGTTTGAGCAAAGATCAGTTTTTTTTCTCCCGCCATTTCTCACTACTTTACTTTGTTCATAACGAGTTCACTGCTGTCTCGGTGTCGATGATACTTGCCGATTGACGTCAGATAAACAGCGGCTGTTCGACGACATTGCATTCTCCTCATCTTTCACCTATCCTCCTCATCCATTTATAACGTCTTTCATTCTCATCCTCATTTGTTCCTCTTCCAGAAAAAAAAAACAAATCGATCGACATTGTATGTAATGAGTTAAGACGTTTTAATCACCTCGTTTACAAATCTTGTAAGCTGCAAAATATTTAAGAGGTGTTATTGGAATATTAAAGAACGGATATGCATACATGTTTATTTTTAATTGATTAGATATGATCCACCCAATCCTCACTAGTTCTCAAAATTACTTCAATTTTTTTTACAATGTAGAAAAAGCTTAGAAATGATTAAAAGCTTAGAAATGATCAGAAGCTCGTTATGCATAATTTTCTCGTCGCATATTCTGGGGCTATAATAATTTCGCAATGATGCAATTCATTTCGAGGATCATCTAGATTTTTTCGCGATCATCTTTGAACCTCATCGAGTTCAATAAACATTTTCCTCATTAGAACACTATCACTACCAAACCACTGATTAATTTTGTCATCAAAGAAATGCGTTTTTTTTTCGTCAGAAAATATAGCGGTTTCCAGTAAACGAACAATAAAGGTCAATTTGATTTATAACTTCACAAAATATATACAAAATATATAACAGAATAGTACCAAAATTTTATACAAATTTCATATTACAATTGTTTTGATCTAAAAGAAATTTTCCATCAATTGGTCCCTTCACGAATCTCATCGGTTACTGTAATACTGAATGAACGCCTTTAAACCAAAACAACATTACAGTATTTCCTATTAAGAGAGTTGTGATCTACTACTCATTTTCCTCATTAAAGCACTCTAATGATGTTCGTTTCCCTCTTTTAGATATAACTAGCTTTCTATCAACATTAATTTGTTTATTTTAATCTTGAACTATCCCGAATAAACCATTTTTTTAATAATAAAAAACGTTTGAAAATTTTCGTAGACCTCACGTTTTATTTTCAATCGTCAATTAAACAATTACCTTCTGAAACGAATTCTGAGAGCTTCTGAATAATGCATTGGGTCCCGCCACGAATTTCTTTGGTTACTGTATTGAAGCGACGAAAACTGCGGTGTCGTCGTTAGTATAAATGTGTACGACAACAAACTAATCGTTCTCAAATTATAGTAACATTGAAAAATTCTGAGCTCAGTTTCACAATGTATAGATATTGATTTTTCTCGCAAATTTTTATCAAGCCACTTCCATCTATTGTTGATTAATTGAGCTCTTAATTTTCTTTATTATCAATCGATTGAATTTCACCATCGATGCTGATCAACGTCAATCCTGTTAGTATAATTTTTGCTAGGCTTATTTTTATTCGATCATTTGATTTGATTTGATGACGTCATTTCATAATCAACTCTAAGGAATTTAATTTTCGATGACAGTTGTTTTTTTGCTCTCATTTATTATTTGAGGGGGAAAAAGCTTCAAAGAGGTGAACATTACCTTTCATATGAGTCTTTTTAACACCTTCCTAAGTAGCACCTCATAGTTGTGGCAAAATATTCAGAAATTTTACAAGTAATATTTTTTTTTCGTTTCTTGTCTTCTTCATTTTTTTGAAAATTTGTTCCTAGCTAAAAAAAAAACAATGTTCAAACTTTTCCTGTTTTTTGAGTTATATCTCTTACTTTTTTTTTCAATTTCGATCGCCTTTTTCTTTAATTTAACTTATTATCTTCATGATGTATAGTTTGCTTTCCGAATTCCAAAGAAACCTCAATATATTTTGAGTCTGATCTGTATTGACTTTCACCGCAATTTCGTATGACACATTTTATGATTAACATAAGATAAGCGTTGCGTTAATCAGTTTGATCACTAAGTGATCTACAGACTCGTCTTCATCGTCACATCAGAAGGTGACCGAATGCGAGTTTAGCTTATGGAGTCACTCAAACTAACGTTGACCACTTTGCATTATATAGTTTGGTTTACGCTTTCAGATATTCTGTTAACAATCCACTGACCTCAGATGAATATGTTTGCCTCGGTGCAGACTTGAACTGTCAACGTATAACACGTCCTCGTCCTCCATACTGTGTGAAAGATTTTTTTGTCGGGTTATTATATTTTATAGAACATTTGTAAATGTTTCCAAGCGTATTGCAGCAGTGAAGGTGACACAGTGAAACACAGACCCAAACCAGTATGTGTAAGTTCGTGGCCGACCCCGAGCCTACTAGATCCATCTTTTTTTCGGAATCGGTAAATTGATGCGACAGAAGATGAGATTAGCAAAATTGGCTTGGCATAGAGTAGTCAACTCAAATGATTGTACAAAACAGACTCTCATTGAATCACCTCAACGATGTTGAATCAACTCGAGTGCATAGGTCATAACTTTTTCGCTTCCTTATGGTGCAACAATAATCGATCAGCGCAAAAGTTTTTCTTGGTCTCTAATTCAAGCTTAGTTAGTGTTTAATGGTCATTGGTTTATTATTTTGTGTGCCTCACTTCTTTTTTTTTCTAGTTTATGATAGTCGTTTCCTCATTTCGTTAAAAGACTGAAAAACCACAATGACGTCATATCTACAGTGGTCATTTTCTAAGTATGTAGTAATAGTCGCTTCCTATAACAGTAGGAATAGCCTGACTGGAACTGATTTACTCAATTATATTAGGATTGTGCTCTACATTCAATATTATTGAGTGTACATACAGAAGGTGATGAAGTGACGAGTCAAATGAGGCAATGATTTATGCTAATCAAATTGATGGCATCAAAAATTATTCTATACAAATCCGATTTACGATTACCGTATCTGTTGAGAACTCTATTGACTTTCGACAATTTGACAAATTCAAGCGACAATTTGAACTCTAAAATTCTGTATGTACAACTGCAACCGACTGCTCTGATCATTTAACTGCAAAGGTTATGAAAAAGATTATCAACTATTTAGTAACGAAAATCAACTATTATGCTTTTTGTTGACGTAGTAAACAACTATTTGTGTTGTTATTTACTATTTTTCATCATAAATAAACATCTTGGTATAAATATAAACAATTATGTTATGTAAATATAACAAACAGTGTTATTTTAAATAGTTGTTTGTATGATTTGTTTCGATTTGAATAGAAGATGATTATGGCCGATTGTTGAAGAGATTCGACATGTTACAACAATTAGCTGTAATGCAAAATATGCGTATCGATCAATTTTGACAGCATGATTTTCATGTTCACTTTACGTTGTAAAGAAATGGACTTTTTTTAAAACATACGTTATGATTTAAACATCGTAATCCTAAAACAAATCGTCTAATATACTGAAAAACACGACTCACCACAATCTTTCTACCTTTTCTACCTCATTCCTCTTTCCATCTCTCTCCCTCTCTCTCACTGTCTCTATTAGAAAGTTTTTTTTCTTCTCAAATGTTCTTTCCTTCTTTTTCTTATATTTCATTTTTTACCTAAACTATACTTTTCTTAACTTTCAACGCTCGTCATTTCTGTTTTCCGTTTCCTCATACATTTTCCTATAAGAGGCAAATGATGGTGATGATGATAATGATAACGTTAATGATAACGATATTGATAAAACCGTTTAATAAAATCATTCTGATCTCTTCGATCTTTGATATTTAATAATTATCCATTATTTACTTACCCACTGACACGCTGCGGTTGCTATTTTTAGGTAGGCATTTTTCTATTACCGTAACCATATCAGTTATCAATATAGTATTATTGTATTTGTTACTTTTTTATGTGATGATAAGAAATTACGACAACTTACTTTATAAATTTCTTAAGAATAATTTTCTAGAATATTTTAACTACATTTGAAAAAAAAACCATTATACAAAAACAAAAAACAATATCTACCTCAGAGTGAATAGAGTCAATTTGATCATTTGCCTCCTATTATAACAGTATTCACCATTCTTCTTTCGTCTTTTTTTTTTGTTTTTCTTCTTCTTTAATCAAAACCAGACCTTCTCATCTGCATCGCACAAAAAATCATTGTCAACTAACTCAACTTTGATTCCCTCTGAGTCCAAAAATTACACCTCGATATGCCATAATGTTTTTTTTTTTGGATGTTTAGTTTTGATAGAAAAAATTCTTCAAATGAAACAGCTGAAGTAGTTTTTAAAAGCTGAGGTTTTTTTCTGTTAACTAATTATTCCTATAATAATGTGGGCAGATAAATCGATATCATATGACCGATCAATACACATATTTTGCACTGCTTGCACTAAGAAAGGAAGAAAATTATGTGATAGTCTTCAGTGTTATTATTAGTGTTAACTCGAAATTTTCCTCAGCACAGCTAGTGAAACGGAGACGTCGAAAATCGATAAAATCCACGAATAGAATAAACTTTTCCGGATGTCTAGTTAATGACACTCCCTTTCGTATTTTTTCTTCTCTTATTGATTTTTATTGGGCTCACTTTTTCAATTCACCTCAACCTTTTTTACCTCATTCCATTTTTTTTTCCTCTAGAATTTTTTCGCTTCGTTGAATAGTATTTTCATTTGAATATATAATTTTTTATCGTACTGAATCTATCTGAGTATTTATGACAATAAAAAATTTTTTAAGCACCATTAAAAGTTGGGCTTTCATAATTTTTAAAGTCAATAAAAAAATTGACTCGATCAATAATTGAATCGATAAGTATAGTTGTAATAAGGAAAAATGGCTATAAGAATATCCTTTTTTTGCTGTAAACTTTTCTTCATTTCAATTTTTTTTTGAATATGAAACCTTTTGTGAGGTCGATCGAGTTCGTCGGATTCGCGAACATGATGGAGTCACATTGCGATCGTTGTAATACTGCTAATTGTTCATGCATTTTTAAATCAATCAATACGCATACTTTGTGTTACATTCATATTACATTCATAAATTTCCGAAAAGAAAACACATCCGTGATTATTTGAATCCGTTTGAATTCCATATTTCATCTATTTGTATTCAAATTTGATCTCCTATTCAATCACGAAAAAGATGTTACCGTATCCCAATTTTAGAGTCCCAGCAAATAATTATTTTCAAAATTGTCCATGTTTTCAAGAGAGGTAATTGTAACTCTGCTGAACTCTTGAATTTGAGGATATTTTTTTGACTACTAACAAAATAATTCACCAAAAATCTGAGTGATCTTTTTTGATTTTGACCTTGACTTAATGAAGATGGAGAAAATTTTATCATATTTGGAGTGCTTTTTCTCCGTAAAGCTATGCAGTAACTAAATGACAATGTTCTCCTCATTTATAAGGTAACATAACAATCTGACAGAGAGAAAAACAAAGATCTCGTACTCCTAACAAATTGATCTACCCACTAAAATGTTTTCATAAAATGATGGATACGGTATTTATTAAGCATTTAAGAAATTTATCCTTTGTAAAGCCGACTTTTAAGCTCTTAATATAAAGTTTTTTTAGCGTCATATCGTTTCCATAACAGTTGATACAAATGAGTGTTTTAATTGCATGAGGTTACTTTCAGCCTTTTCTTTCCCTCCTCCATCTCTCCCTCTGTCTCTCTCTCCTTCTGCCTTTCATTCTTTTCTTCTCTTCAAATACCTGAACATTCTTATTGTTATCTCATTCTGTTAAAAGTATCATTTTTTTTGTTCCTCGACATTTACAATCACTTCGCTTGTGTGCTTCTGAGTCTTATCATAATGACGTCATCGTCGGATTATCAGTTTTTTTTTCGGATGTGATCCGATTTTTTAAAGTCGAAAACGTCACCTCGGATTTTCTACTTGAAAGTGATGTTTATTGTTCTAATTTGAAAAAAATACAAGTTGTTTTTATTCTTATTTCTCTATCGATCTATTGATTTGTCTGTCTACCTTCTGTCAGCTTCATAAATACAAATGAGTTCCGAATCAATAAATCAATTGTGCTTTTTTTGTCGATGACAATCTTTTGGTTGTGAAATAGTTTCTTATCGTTTAGCTCTTATCTAAATTCGACTACGAATACATTTGTAAGCTTAAACGTAGGCGAAAAACATATCGTGATGAATAATATAATATTTGTCGATTTGTGCTTGCTTTCTAAAAATTTCATTTTGCTAATGGACACCACCACGATGCTGAAGCTGAACGTTATCGAAGGGAGAGAATCATTTCAAGCATCAGAATTTTCTCCTCTATGATAGGCAAAATTCAGTGACATCGGAATTTCTTCAGTGAGTCACGTCCGAAAAAAGATTCTTCTTGTCGAAAACGATAATGATCACCTTATGGTGATGTACTCCTTCTACGATCTTCGTCATTTGATTACTTCAAGATCCATCGGATGCTCGACAGAGCGAAGACGACCAACATTATGAAAGTTGTTGATGTTCCTCTTTTTTTTTGAGGGTTCTCCAATTTAGCCATATGATTGGTTGAGAGAAATTTCTCAGTCCTCTCAATATTTTTGAGGTGAAACTTCAAGGCATTTCAATTTAACGATTGTGTTTTTGTACGGTACGAGGACAAAATGATTTTTCATTATGCGCATTTCATCATATTCAGCAAAAAAAGAGGGCATAACTATCAACTCTTGACTCGAATCATTCTTGCATCGTTCTATCATTCGTGATCGTATAAATTCCCAAAAAGACAACTCGTCCTATCCTGTATGGGACGAGTTCAACCATAGTGAGCATTGCTGTATGTGCTGACGTAAATGAATGTGCGGTTATTTTTTTCTTTTTTGATCGTGCAAACAACAAATGAATAAAGTAATTAGCAGGGAAAATGTTGAATGTTAGCGTGATTTCCTCATATAATTCGTTTTCATTTTGGACTCATCTGTTTTCTTATTCAAGAAGATCATAGAATGAATCAATGACTACGAAGAAAATCAATAATAACACATAATAAAAGGTGCTTTATCGATTTTTTTCATGAGGAAATTGATTTGTAGCGTAATTTAGCTGTGTATCGTTTTGCCATGTAAATTTTTTTTTTGATTGATGTACAGTAATTCATAATCACGTGATGTTATCGATTTTTTTCCTCTGAGAAATAATCTTAGCTCTTTCAAGCTTGACCTTATCACGTATTATCCATTTTACCATCATCATCATCATCATCATGTGTTATCAGAAAGTTTTTTTTTCATTAGTTAGCTACTTTACAGCACCCGTGCGTCAAACAATGTGAATAAGAGTTTCTGGATTGGCAAGGTACAACCTCAAATCCAGAAAAGCAGCTCTCATCAAACTATACGAACTCGACAAAACTACCACACAAACTCCGCCATCGACTCCATCACCATCAGGACGGCAACAACAACGACGACAACATCGGAGTGTTCTGAACGAAAATTTCTACGATATCGATTTTACTGTGTTTCCGGATTTGTGAATTTCTGGAATTACGAAGTACACACGAGAACAACGTAACGATTTTCAAACTGGCTAAATTCTCACCACTTCACGCTGAACTGCTTGATCGATTCCATGCGTATGGTACTGTGTATTTTATTCAATATCGATTTATTGATTTTTTTAAGTCGTTATTTTACATTATCCCTTATTGTGTTCAACAACAACTAGTATATAACTAATTATATTTATAATATTACTTAAAATATCGATTTTTTATTGACTGGCCTACTTGATTAATTTATCTAATCAGTAGTTAATAAGTGATAATCACTTGAACGTATGATTAAAACAGATGATAGTTTGATTTGAGGGTAAATAAACAAATTAGTAAACAAAGCCACATAATAAATAAATATCAATAATGATGTTAATATTATTTTAAGTACTAGTAATATTAGCAATGGTAGATCAGTAATAAAATTAATAGTCGATCAATTTTACTGATGACTAAAAATATCGGTCGGATATCGTGGAAATTTTTTTCTTTGATAGAATTACAATTACAACTATAAATTATATCCATTTTTTATATAAACTATTCAGTCGAAAACGATTTATATAGAGATGTATTTTTTTTTATCTAGGATAAGTTTACCTATCATAGCAACGCTCTCAATAATAACATGCAATATAAAACATAGATATTGATTATTTTTATAAAACAATTCGTTCGCTAAAGTACAAAGTGTGTGGAACTTTATCGTTATCGATATGATCACTCGCCAAATTAGTTCCTTGGTAAAATTTTTATGCTTTTTCTAATGAAAGTTTTATTCAAACCTTTTTCTCCTCTTTCGCATCAATAGCCTGATTTTAAACGAGTTTTGGGATTCTATGAGATTCATGAGTATTTTGATCTACCAATCAACAAATTGTGTTTTCAATCGATAGAAGAATGATTTCTGATATGTTTAATACTTACGATAGTTTTTTTCTCTTACTGTTTAAAAAGCTTGTTGATGTAAATGAACTATAAGTAGTTGATCTGCTATGTGATCATGTTGCTGACGTGATAATAATGAGGAACGAGGAAAACAGAGAAACAAATGAAACACAAGACACAACATTATCATCGATCACTCAATTTTTTTCTCAAATCGAAAAACATAGATGATTGAAACGGATGAGCATCTTGTTCTTTTCATAAGTTATTCTTTCTTATTTCTACCTCAAGCTAAAGATTTGCGTTTATTTCTCCATCGTCATACCAATAATATCTCTATAAGAATAGTACTAATACTAATCACTAGATATGATATCGATAAAGATTTTATAGGTCTTCATACTCCTCATACTTTCAACCTCAAAATAGTCTTTCATCGGTACAGAATTCACTGTCATCTGAAGTTTATGAGGTATTTGTGACTTCACGCACATCATTGAGATTTGGAGGGTCAGAAAATAGGAATATAGAAACGATTTGGTACGAGGGAAACAACGTTGAAAGTTTTAAGTACTTTCGTTAAGACGAAAATCAATACATCCCATTGTTGGAATAGTACTCTATATCGTAGCATCATTTAGAGAAGGGTGATGCTTGAAGGCGGATTTCATAGGAGGGAAATCATATGAGGTTCATTTTTTGAGGTTGTTCTACCATTCACAATAATAACTGTTACTCGACTGTCAATATTGTTAGTACATCTGCAGGTTGTGCAAATGGTGAAGTCCTTACGATCGGAAACGTCTTAGGCCCCACCCAATAATACTTTCTCTCTATGGAAATTATTGTGATTTTTCTAAAATATTTAATATTATTTATAAATTTTTTAGTAAATAATATTTTATCACATAAGAAAATAATCGAAATCAATGCTTACGAATTGTTTGGTTAGAAAACCAAGGTCATACCGTACAACTCGTTTTGTTTTTAAATTAACAAACATCAAACACATCAACGGCAATTTGTTTCTATTTTATTTTTTATTTCAAATGTAAATTTTTAATGTAAATATTATTATTATTATCTAGAATAAAATCGAGCATACGCGTGGATTGTTTTCGTTAAAGAAATTACTGGTGTAAAAGTCATTACGGTTTCATCCAAGAATTTCTCATAATTAACCGCAATTACTTTTGCACTAGACAAAAACGTCATTATGCTTCAATATTTTAGGAGTATTTTTTATATTATTATTCAGTTAATATGTTGAGTTATAATATTAACGAAATGTTTATTTATTTGTTTATTATAAGTATAAACACTAAATGTTCTCCACGTGAATAATTGAATATTTTGTATGATTTATTTTTTGCATATTTAAATGAAGCTTTCAAAATACAATATGTACATTTGACAAGAATTTGACTTTAATTTTTTGTTATTTGCCTTAAAATTTACGTCATTAATGCTTCATAATCCTGTCGATCATCTCCAGATCGTCAATTACAGCTCATAGTAGATCATTACTCAAAATCGATAAAAGCAAAAAATATACGACACTCACCAAATGGATTCCTGTCATTAAATTAAGTTTGGTCATTAGCTTCATTTAAATAGTACGTATAAGTTTATTTCTTATTATTCAGTAGAAGTGAGTTGTTATGGATTGACAAAGGAAAATAAAAGAGGAATGTAGCTTTTTTTCCTTAAGATAGAAGAACTCGCTCTAGAATAGACGAGCGATTCTCTCCTTTAATATTTCAAGACTCAAATTCTGTCTCTGCAATAGAGGAACTCATTTTGTCGTATTGTGTTATAGAGGAGAACATGTCTGCATCAGTTTTAATTAAGCATTCAGTTTAAGCATGAACTTCAATTCCTTTATGATTACCTCAGTTTTTATGAGGATTATTTCTAACGACGCATTTGAAACTCGCTCCCATTTTATCATATAGTTCCATCGAATTTCTTCTTATTATGAGATGATCGTTTTTCCGTCATAGCTAGAGCAA
The DNA here is from genome assembly GCA_000816705.1 of Dictyocaulus viviparus. Classification (NCBI taxonomy): domain Eukaryota; kingdom Metazoa; phylum Nematoda; class Chromadorea; order Rhabditida; family Metastrongylidae; genus Dictyocaulus; species Dictyocaulus viviparus. Next base: position 42,930 of record KN716230.1, on the reverse strand, counting down.
CTAAAAATGAAATAGGATCTTCAAGATTGTTCTAAGAGTTCCATAAAACTCATAATGACATCATCACTCTTAATAAAATGATATATTAGCGATAAATAGTATTCTGTCGACAAATTATCGTTTTTATGTCGTTGGCCAGCAGTTTGCAGTCCGTCTGTCCGTTTCGTACGCCCGTCCGCCCACCATCGGCACTCGCTCATCGCGTTTAACTCTGTGTTCGCGCGCGATCAATGCAGCGGCGGATGCGACGGCGACTGCGGCAGCGCTCACTCGCTCAACTTATCACTCTTATCACGCTTGTTCTTTCCAGACGTATAATAATGTTTATACAAATGAAAAAAAAACTGTATTTGTTAACAAATATGATATGACTTTCCCATAACTAATTAATATTATCTAAACCTCTATTCGTTTTAGTGGTAGTTTTCTTTTTGTTCGCGAAATTTCTTTAGTTAGGTGAATGCTCAGTGATTACTGTAATTTTTCAACGCAAGACCCATTTTTTTCCATTTCTGGTTTTCACACTTCTGATTTGAATAGGTTTCAAATTTTTCGTCTATTTAATTTTCTTATTGATTGTTTTTGTTCTGTGCTGAAGAAAAGCTGTTTGTTTTTTTGAGCGTCTTGAAAGTAGTTTATTTAATTTCAAATGTTATTTCAAAGCACTTCAAGCTCATCTGGAGTGTATTTAAAGTCGAAAAATCTCATAAAATATCAATCCAATAGTTTTTATAAACTCATATGAAGCTTTGACCTCGTTTTGCTTTTAATGACATCATATTTTTCTAGTATTTGAATTTCATTATATTTTTTCGTAACTCATTTCTAAAATACCAGCTTAGTATTTCGTTCTCGTAATTTTCATTACAACACGATAGAGAGAGAGAGAGAGAGAGAGAGAGAGAGTAAATCCATTGTCGCAGCTAAATCGATCCCGCTTATCGATTTACTTACGTATCAAACATTACGTCCACCAATCAATCAATATTGAAATGAAATCACGTTGATGTCGTATCTACCGATATCAATTTGTACTTTTCTAATTAACGACAACTATTATTACAACATAAAACGACATGTATTCAAAAATTTGTTACTTTTTCTTGGCTTTTTCCTCAATATTTTCCTCGCTTGTTGTTATTGAGGTGCTTGAAAAGTATAATTCATTTTAATTGTTGCATTAAGAGAATTTTTTGTTCAAGATTCTTGTTTATTTTCCATTACGTTCCTGTTAGGAATTCATCGATCTTCGTCGTCATTGACGAACGAGAAAGGATCCAGAAAAATGAGGTCCATTTTCTTTCTTATTCAGTAGTTTTTTAAAGAATTTCTAAAAGTTACTGAAATAGCTTACGGTATTGCCAGTAATGAGCAGTGGCTCAGTGGTGGAGGTGCCGCAGTGACACGCCGGCTCGACTCAGTTCGCGGCCGCCCCCCCGGCCTACCAAGCCCGCCATCCCTCCGGGGTCGGTAAATTGGT
>KN716230.1:27037-41350 GCA_000816705.1 Dictyocaulus viviparus | reverse complement strand
CCACCTCCACGATATCACGTTGAACATGAATGCGGGGGCGCATCCCACCACAAGGGATTGATCAATGCCAATAATTATCTTATTATTATTATGTTACCCAACTTAACCTCTTTTTTTTAGATCTCTTTATCTGTTTCCTGTGCTTCGTTTCTATCTTTCATTCTTTTCGCTTTCTTCTTATCATTCCCTTTCTGGTTTTATCAATCTTCCTTACTTTATTTTCCCTCTATCCTTTTACCTCATTACCTCCCACTTATTATCAATATTCAATGATTATGAGCTCCTTTATAAGCCTTTTTTTCAGCAGGTTGTTTTGATAAGACATGTTCCTCTGGAAAAACAACTCTAATCAGTTCTAACAGAAAAAACCTCAACTTATATCAGTGCTTTTTCTCCTGAAATTTTGACTCACTTTCTTGAATAATGTGGCATTAATGAAAATGTAAAAAAAAATAAACTCTGAAACAAGAATCTCCATAGAGACCTCACTTCATTGTTTGTTCTAGTGAAAATGTCTCATCTACGAGTTGCACTTTAACGAACTCAAACGTGTTAAAAGCTGATCACAGTAATAATGAGGTTAAAGCCTTTCTTACAAATGTGAATATTAGCCGCCTATCATCATTAGAATTTGTATCACTTCTAATATAGGTCAAATCACTATCAAAAAATTACTTTTACAGAAAATTTTATTTTATAAAAAAAAATATCTCATTGAATTTTGTAAATACATGAGTATTATATGTAATAAAAAAATGAGGAAGAGAGGTTAAAATTTGGCTTTACACATTTTGAGGGACTTCATTTTATAGAAATTGGTGATATTTCTTATACTGTAATAATAATACTACTTTTAATCTATTCCAGTAATGATTCGCGATAAATCGCAGAGATCAAATTTTTTCGATCGATTTGCTATTTTAAAAATAGATCAATTCTTAGGAAATTCAAGTTTTTTCTATTAAGAGTCAAGCAGAGGAGAGGCTTCAATTTTTATTCCTCAAAATTTCTTCATCACCATAATTTGTTAACTATAAGTTGTAAAATATTAAATGTAAAATAAATAGCTTTTGTATTAATCTTATTTACATATTTATTTACGTTCATAGTGATTTTGTTATTGTTTATTGCTTATCAAAATTTGTAATTGTTTTATGATTGGCTATCAATTAGAGCTGACTGAAATAATGGAATATTATTACCCTTGAGGTTTTTGAAGTGTTTGGTACTCCTCAGCGATTATTGTTTATTCCCTCAATCCTCAATTGACCCGTAATTAATTTTGTTTTATTGTCTTAACCTTAGCTGTTCCCTTTCAACTACCCTTTATATTTTTTTGCATCTCAAATTTCTTTTGGATACTCAACTTTTTATTGAGTTGGAGAAATATTTCAATTGTTGAATAAATAAACCCAAATGATACATTGTAAAAATTTTCGTACGTATTGATTTTTTTGTTCCTATTTACTTTTATTATTATTAATTATTGTATTTGATTATTAATATAATATTAACAGTACTACTATTAGAGTTATTATTAATAATAACATTATTACTAATATTATTAATAAATTTACTTAAACTGTTGTTATTCTAGCTAAGTATAAAAGTGAAGGTAATCAGCAGAGCCAATTATACTGGCTCGTATCGATCGAGATAGGTCACGCGCATGTTTGCCTCTTCGCGCCAAAAGCATTTGAATTACAGTTCTTTCTCCTCTTTTTTGTTGATGGCCTCGTGTGTTTCGTAAACAATCAATTTCGGATTTTCCAAAAAGACTGTAAGAGAATTTTTACAGATAAACTAGTAGAATCAAAACAATAACAAGGTTTGTTGTTGTTTCTTTGTTTATAATTTATTTATTCTTACCCAAATGAGTGGATTTTAGTTTGATAACCTTGCAAAATAATAAGAATTATTAATATTAACGAAAAATTTTTATTGCCGCAAGTTTTACGTGACAGACCATCGTTATTTTTGCCTCAATAGATTTTTCCTCAATCAATATGTAGTGGCTTCATGGCTTGCAAAACGGCAAACGATGGCTTCATAGAGGAGGACTTAGCGTAATTTCGAAATTACTGAAAGAAGTGTTTTTTTTTGCGTAGGTCTATAGAATAAATTATGACGTCATCGTTTATTTATTATCATTTCTGTTGTTCGTCTATCGAATACTTCCTCGTAATAATTTGTTTATATTTTTATACTTGCATTTATTTTTGAGGAGAAAAAATCTCAAAAGTAGTGAACACCCTCCTGTTTTTATGATGCTTTATCATGCCTATTATTTCACTCAATACGATATATTTTTCTAATACTATGTTTTATACTTTTTTATTCATTACTAAGTTTTATTCATTACTAAGCAATAATATGACCATTCCCTATATATGATCTGCATAATCAATAACAGTATTAATCGATAGCTATAGAATGTACATGCATGTTGATTTCATGAAGCATTTCAATGACAATCAATCATCTCCTCTGGTCGTAATGTCTGTAGGTCCTCATTGTATTGTGTAATGGAAATCGACGAGGAGGCACTACCCACACATGCTATTCGATATGAAAGACGAAGAATAGCTGAATGAGATTAGATGTTTGTCTTCTATCGTAGGGCTACGAAAGCCAATACCATCCATCGAAAAACGCGCTAAACTATTTGATGATCGCCAACATTACCCTCAGGCTCACTATAGTTTCGTACTTTTTCCCTCAGTACCTTCTTTTCATGGTGTCGATATCGATTGACCAATACTATTTGATACTTTATCTTTTTTGACAATCCATAGCTACACATGAACAGTACTGATGTGGAATCAATCGATTTTTTCTGAAACTCATGGTTTACGTATCAGCAGAAGTCAATCGATAAATAATCAATATTTGGGGATTTTATACTCTCATTGATCAAAGTGCTGCTAGTTTTCTTCCTGGAACTTTGATAACTGATAAGTCTAGGAAAAAAATTGATGATGCAATTGTTTACGAAAGAGGTAAATTAGTTAAATTTTAGAAAATAAGTAATTTTTGTGTAGTTTTAAAGCATGAAAGTGAGTCATTTTTATTTCGTCGTTATTTTTTTTTTTTGTTTAACATCCAAGAAGTAGCGTAGAAAAAAAAGAATCGCTAATTAAACTTGTTTCATTTCACGGCAGATTTGTTTTGCAATTGCAATAATGAAAAAAATAATTGCGTAAATAAGCCGTTTGTCAATAACTCAACAAAGTGGCGGTTATGACGTCACTGCATAAGGTCACATCGCCTTATGTTTTTACCTTATGGGTCAACATTTAAGCGCCTATTAACGAAAGTGCAAGTTAAATATCGTTTATCCTCGTCACTACCTCCACCCACCATCACAACAATCGTTCTTAATTCACCTCAAAGTACATTCAATCATCCATTCATTATTACCTCCATTGGTGTAAGCTGTTTTTCTGGTATGATGATTACAACGGATTCGTCCTATTTTAATGCTGATGTGGAGGTAGATTTTTTTCTGGCAAATTCCCTCATTGTTACCTGATTTCATGAATTTCATAGAGGCCTGAAAGAAAAGCGCCTTGTCTTCCTTTTTTATTCAAATCTAACTGAATTCCTGAATGATGAGAAATCCTGGTGCGACGAGACCTTCTGTTTTTGTATTTCTCAATTTTTTCAAACATGAGGAAAGCTGAATATAAATGAGTTCAGCTGACTAATAAAAGTCCATTGCAACCTCTATTTTTCCACTACTGCATAGGTTACTGTAAGGTACTGTAAGTGTTAAGGGAAAAAAATGAGATAGTTGAAAACAGGTTGTGAATTTTTGGTGATAATCAGATTACAGACTTTTTAGTGTTCGTTTTCCAGTTAAGTTTAGAGAGATGAGTTTTTAAATTATTGATTATCAGCTGGTCAAATTAAATAACTAAACTAAATAAAAACTCGAAAGCTAAATATACGGTAACTCAACGTGTTTCATAGAGATCAGAAATCATATTATGACGAATTATTGTATGATCAAATTCTTTTTATTTGTTTGATCATAGAAAATACAAAAGCAGCGAAATATTTTTCTAATGATTTAATGTATTCTGTTGACATTCAAAAGAAAAAAGTTTCCTTTAATCTAGAACAAGTTCTACCTACGGGAGTTTAGAGTTACAGTAAACTTCTGTATGAAAACAATCTGGAATAGTAATTCGAATTCAGCCAATAGTTTCATCTAAACCGTGTATGTATTTGACTATCTATATATCTATCTATCTATCTGTCAGTGTCTGTATATTTGTCTATCTAGTTTTGTATTTCCAGTACTTAACAATATATAGCCATCCATCAATGTTGATTATAAATTAATCGATTTAAATAAAAGAAAAAAAGGCAGGAAAAATCGATTTAGTCGAGGACATTTTCCTCAGGATTCACACAACTCTCATTAGATGTTTATTTACTTTATGAGGTCGAAACGGTATCATTTTGAACTAAGAGGGTTTGTTCTCCATCATGGCGATGAATTCTCAAAAAGAACTATTTGTTACAACGTGATTGAACGCTACGATTTTGTGTAAATATGGAAAATTCTTATCGAAATTATAAAATCGTTACTTGATTGAAAATGTAATGATCCATGGAAATGAGTTCATTCCTTCAAACGATCACAACTTCTTCGATTCTCTTGTACTGAGGCTGATAAAAAATTAGGTCAAGAGGCTTTTCCTCAAAACGACACGATTCTCTAGATTACCTCATTCAATCTGAATTCGCATCAATTCCTTATCTGTATCAGAATTTAGACTCAGAAGCCTATAATGTGATACTACTACGTGCCAGTACTGCCTAGTTCGTGTAAAGCATTCTTCGAATTTTTCGTAGTGAAACACTTTTAACTTGCTTCTATTCCCTAAAAATCGATAATTGACGTATACGAACATGTTACTTTTTTTCCTCGCAGAAAATTGCCTCTATAACCTCCTTCCTGAAAATTGAGAAATGAAGTTGCGTATTAAAAACCAGCTTTTTTTTTCATTTAGAAATAAAAATACGAGCACTTCGTCAAACTAACGATGAACACTTTAAAATCGCTAGCGTTCCAAAATGCTGGGTGCATTCTTCTACCTCAAAAGTACAACGTTTTTTTTCATTAACACAAAGAACGATCATTTTGGGTGTGGAGGTGTTGGAACGTGTTGAGCGCTCATTTCTAATGTCATCCGTGAACTTATTCCTTCATCGTTATGTTTATTCCAGTGTTTATTTTCATAAAATACATTGTAAATAATAATATTAGCGTACAAAAATTACTGTAATATCAGTCAATAGCCATTTCAATGTATTTCATAGCGTAATGGTAAACGATATTCCGTCTATGCGTTGCTCGCTAAGTTAACTCAATGATCAACTCAGCTAAAACTATCTCGTTTTAACCTCATCTAGTCAAAAATTAGTATCAAAATTATCCAGAGGAATCATTTACGTTGATTTGACAACAATCGAATACCATAAGTTCATCTACAGATCGAATAGCCGTGAAAATTTTAATGAAATCTAATTGATTTCGGATTATTGCAGGCGAGTCAACCAAAGAACTCATCTAGACTCGTTAAACTACGGATGTTTTTTCTCCCTTGGTTCATTTTAATATTAATAGTTGATAGAAATGAGCAAATAATATAATGGAAAATAATTTTTCTTGATTTTTCTTTTACTACTTCATTCAGATCTTCGCTTTTCTCTATGACTCTGCCATTCTATAAAGCTGTAACTACAGAAATATTACTATTTATAATATCAGCTGTTAAATGCGGGATTTATGAGACAGATAGATTAATGGGACAGATAGACAGCTGATATATATATAATCAAGCTTTATAGAGTGATGGAATGCAAATATTGAGTTCAGCAGAATCATTTTAGCAAAAGTTACGGTAATTTTTGATCTAAATGGGTTTACAATCAGGATATGAAGTTCTAATCGTTTTCTATGTGTTTAAATTTCTTTCGTTGAAAAGGACATATTCACAAAATGTGAGCAATTCCATAAGGTTATTCTTTTGCCTCATACGCCTTTTGAGTTACCAATTATTAGATTTTCAAAGCAACGAGTTTTTCTACCGAACTGATTTTCATTGAAACATTTTCATCGGCGTTTTTTCGTTTATTTTTGAATTTAAGCTTGGAATATTCATTCTAGTATTATTATTATTACAATGAGGTTGAGGACTGACGTATTCTATCCTCCTGCACAGATATGTCCACATGGTTTGGTTTGCCTGATAACGGGCTCGAACCCGCCTATCATTACTGCTCCGTCCTATTCAACGCTAATGATCTAAACGACCTCATATCACCATTGATATTATTAGATGAAAGCGTGACTCTTATAGAAATTTCTTTTCCTCAATTCTAGATATTTTTGTGATAAGCTATAAGGTACTACTTTCGAGTAAATTAATTAGTAATATTTCAATAATGATAAATGATCTAACCCTGGATTTAAGGTCAAACAACGGAATGCTAGGAATACTGTAGAGCGTTCATGAATATCTAAGGACATTTTCCAATTTCACTACATTTTTTCTTACTGTACTTTTTCTTTTCCCTTTATTGTTTTTTAGTGATGAAATACTTTTTGTTCTGTTTAAAAATTGATTTGTCGTTGGTCAAATCACTTTATTATTTATAAGTGCAGTGAATACTTCAGTAACTGACTGTTTGAATAGTGTCAAGTACAAAAATTTTGTTTTTAGATTTCTTATGAATAATAATATTGATAATGATAGTAGTAATTATAATAGTAATAGAAATGGGGTTTAAGGACGACAATACGATTTGAGGACATTGAGGATTATGGAGTGTTTTTATCGGATTAGTTGCAACACTCACTATCAGCCATGCATGAAATCTTCACTGTAACGCTTTATCCCAATTGTTGTTGTTTGGCTAAATCCCTTTCCGAAAAAAAAATAATCCTGAATAATCCCATTTTTTTTTGTATTCAGAAAAAAAGAGGATACCTCAAGAAGTAATTTCATTTATTGTGTGAATTCTCGTGAATTTCCTACAGTTTGATAAACTCAACGTTTGTTCCTCTGCTTTTTTTTGTTGCCTCTCCATTTCCATGGCAACACATTACAACTATCGATTGATTTACACTATTATGGCGCGTAGCAAAACAATTAATCAATTTCGATGATATTCAGTCAATTGATTAGTTGATCGATTGATCGATTGATTGTTCGACTGACGACTACTGATTTTTTTCTCGTGCTTTTAGAGAAGACAGCAAGTCGGCCACGAATGTCATCTGAAGCGATTCGAGCAGTGGCCGCTGTTGATCGAACTTCTCTTGTTGAAAAACTCATGCAGGTATTTTTCTTGTCATTTAACTAAATCGATCGACAAAAATCAATAGTCAATAATTCAATGATCTCTCATAAACAAATTTCAGAAGAGGAGATTGTGCGAGTGTTAAGTTAACTGAATATTAGTGACTTCTAATTTTCTTGACGCTTTTTTTTTCTCATTGCACGAATTATGCAAATTTCCTTTCTTAAGTTTATTTTTCATCTGTTCAAATTTCATTATTAGGATACTGTAGTGGAAGAAAAATTGAATTAGTAAAGGTCAGAAGTATATCTGAAAGGGCAAAAGTTTTATAAAAATTAGCATAGATCGGTCGATATTGATTGAAACTGTATATTATCGATCGAGTTGTTTATCAAACATAAATTTTTGTTTATATTCTCGTTAAATAGAAAAACGTATTAAAATAATGAGAATATTATACATATTGCACAAATGATTTTAGTAGAACAACAGAAATTATTGATTGCAGAAAGATCGTGACTTAGAAGTTGCTGCTAAAATCGGGCAAGCATTACTGGAGCAGAATAAGGACCTACAGCAAAGGTTTTTTTTTCCTCATAACGTTGTTTTTCTCATAAAGTATTCATGAGGTGTGAGGTTCATCTTCAGAAATGTACTTGCATACAGAACGTTTCGAATTTTCACTTATTCTCAATGATAGGATTTTTTATTATTCCACAATACTTTTGGTTTATGAAATTTATAGAGCATTTTTCTTATTGATTGATTATTACATAAGATGATAAGAATAGCTTTGGTGTTGATCACTCGATGTGCATGTGCTTACATAATAACTCCTCAATATGATACCGTGGATAAAATACGAGTCTGTTCTCTAAATTAAATCAAATTGATCACTCCTCCCTATGTCAGTTCATCTTTTTCAAATTTCTCCCGTACCAATTTTTACTGACCTCAGAAGGATGGTATACTTGGTAGGCCTGAGGATGACTGCGAACATACGTAGACTGGTTTGGCCCTGCACATCGCTGCGGCGTCTCCTACCACTGCGCTACGTGCTTCCTTTGTTTTTCAAATCGTTGTGTATATGGTTCAACGATTAGACAAAAGTGGAATTCATCTAATTGTCGTCATCATATGTTTCCTTGCCATTTACAATGTGGTCGTTCATTATTCGATCACATTAAGAACTCCAAAGACGACTCTATGTTTTTTTTTCCCTCCTACCGTATTGCCGAATAAGAATTCTAGAGCGAAACGAAAAATTGGAAAATGAGCTTCTCATCAGTTCGAAAACTGCTAAAACTTTTTTGTTTGATGATGTATTTTGGGATGAATTTGAATGTATTCATTCCTCAAATACTCAATTCCGCTTAGAACTACTCTTTTCCTCATTTACGAATTACGAAGGAAATTAATAAATCAGATATTTATTGAAACACTTCTAAACAATTGCAAAGTGATCGCATTCATTATTAGAAGAAAAAATATTCCCTTTGCTTTTAGTTCTTTTTTTTCTCTAAGTGATTTCTTTTTTCAGAACTGAGTTTCTTGAGGAAAGTTTAGCGAAAAGCTCGGAAGAAATGGTTCAATTGAAGCATGAACTCGACAAAAAAGCTGAACTCTTACGAGTTTATTGCCATTACGACGATGACGGTTTTACTCGGTAACGTTTCATTTTTTTTTCTACCACTAGGTTTATTTATTGTTCATTTAATTTTCACAAATTGTATTTATATAAATGTTTTTTGATCTCTAATACATTTATCAGTGATATTTGTTATTTGTTTGATTTAAAATTAGATATGATAAGATAAGATTGGCGCTGATCAATCCCCTGAGGCGGGATGCGCCTTTGCATTAAACATGTTCAATATGAAATCGTGGAGGTGAATTTGACCTCTGTCTATACAGTGACTTGAGTTGACAACTTTTCACTAAGTCAGTGCTGTTTATCTTACCCAGACTTCTCTGATACCAATTTAACGACCTCGAAGATATGATGGGCTTGATTCGCCTGGGGGCGGCCGCGAACTGATTCTTGGATCTGTGTGTCACTGTGACGATTCGACCACTGTGCCACTGCATCAACATTGTAAATACGTAATAAGAAAAACTGTTCAGATTGTAAAGTCTGAAAGAGAGAGGGGAAGAAATCCAACAGAGATTTCCAAATGTGTTTAATATTCAGCTAGAGAGCAGTTATAATATGAACTCATTTGATATTTATTATTATTTATTTATTATTATAAAATATTATTTATTACAAATTATATTTCTTGTATTTTGAAAATTTATTTTTATGTTGAAATTCAAATTAACGTATATCGTTTTCTTTTTCTTTCTTCAGTGAAATAATGGATGATTCTTTGAAAAAACGCCTAGAGAAGGTCAAAATGGAGAATATTCAACTGAAACACGATGTAATTTGTTTGTTATTTTTATTTATTTAGTATTAGAAAAAAAATCATTTTTTCATGATCTACGCTCTAAATGACCTTATCCTCATTTCTTTAGCAGATTTTCATCGTCCTCATGCTTTATCCTTATCATATTTCTTCTATGTTATATTACCTACAGTTGGTTTCGTTTCTCTTTGCCTTCTTATTTCATTCTTTTGAGGTATTTTCTATAAGAAGAGAACTTGAGACACAAGTTGACCGTGATCGAAAGCGTTATGAAGAAGTTTCGCATCAATTCGAACAAGCACAACAACAGGTAAACAATAAGCAATAATGGCGCGTCATCACGTAGGGCGCGGGCGCCAGCAATCCTTCCCGCTTGTTTCTTTCGCAAGCTATTATCGCTCATGGTCGTGGTGGTGACATTGGCGCGGGCGATTCTGTTCTCATTCCCATACTAAATAATAATAATAATAATTTATTAAATTATACCATTCGTGTACGGTTACGGTAAAATACGATGTGGTAATGGTTTGATTTTGAAAACATCTAGAAGATTTGTGATAAAAGATGCAAAGAGAAAAAGATAAAGAAAAATGATAAAGTGATCATGATAATACATAATAAAATGATAAATGTGAAGATAAAAATACGACTAAAAGACTTGACTTGTGTTGTTTGTTTGTTTGTTTTCAAAATAAAAACTCACTAGAGTAGATCATATGTTTATCAGCCACTTGTTCTGAAATACTCATTGAAATGAATTGAAGATGTAAATTAGTACTGAGCTAATCGAATGAGTGACAATAACGTAAGTGAAGCTTAGAAAACAATTAATGAGTTTAGAATTTATATTTTGTGTGGTAGTTGTAGGGCTTCAAGCACTCATAACTAGTGAGATTTTTGATCTACATTTTTCTTGAGGCTTATTTTTAATAATACGTTGTCATTATAATAATTATAAATAAAGTATCGATTCGAGGTATTTTTATCCTACATTTCATTTTCTATTTGTTTTTCAAGATTGCTGTACTTCATATGCAAGTAGTTGAACGAGGAGAGGATTACGTCGCTCAATCGATGGTCGTTGAAAAACTTCTCCATGAAATTTCATTAAAATGTTGCCGAGAACGACAGGTACAATAAAAATTATTCCTTAATTGTAAAATAAAAAAAATTATAGTGAAGGAATTAAAAAAGCTGAGTGAAAAAAATGGGAACGGCACTGTTGTCTAAACTGCCTTGTCTCTTTTCTGATTTTCTCAACATTTGTTGTGATGACGTAGTACAATGGATTTTTATGATTAGAAACTTTTATGCATGATGATATGAACAGATTACATTCTTTCAATGAAATAATACATACCATTCACGTGATCATCACAAGATGTTGCTTTTATTTCAATAAACACACTACAGTAATCCTTTTATTAAGATCAAAATACGACTCATATAATGTCTAAGTGAGCTTCCCTTTGTCCCATTTGTAAGAACATACCACTCACGTGATTTTCACATGATGCTGATTTTCTTCAAATCAGCAATGGTTTTATTAATATTAAAAGAAAATTATCGCTTTGGATTAATGTTTTTTTTTTTTTGAAAACTTCCTCAATATAGTAAAAATTATGTTTTCATGGATTTGCGTCAATTTTCACTTGCCATCAACTATAAAATGTTATAGAGATTTTCTATTTGATAGCGCACGGTTTTCAGTTAGTCTCAAACCTCAAAACTACGAGACTCATTTTTTTTATTTCAGTTAACTGCTGAGAATGAAGATCTCAGTCGTCAAGTAGATGAAGCACTACAACGACAAAGCGAACTCACCCAACAAATGAAAGAACTTCAAGTGAGTTCTATTACTACAGTGGAAATATACCTCGTATTTGACTGAATGCACAAAAAAAAGGGTCCAAAGATTTCTGTTTTTGTGTAATCTGCCAATGCGGGCCGATAATAAATATATGTTAATTCTAAATTAATTCAATAATGATTGAACATTTCACAAAACCTCTAAACATCACATAGCGCACTCGGGAAAGAATCATAGTGAGATGCATGCTCGGATACAGTACACTTGGGTTCTTGTGCGCTTCCAAGCAAATTAACCTTACATCCTTCATGGATTTGGCAGAAATACGTGACTGATAATTTGGTTGTTTTTCAGGAGCGATATACTGAATTGAGAAGCATGTTTTGTGAAGCTGAAGAAGAGCTGTCACGTTTTAGATCGGCACCACCAAAACGAGCCGGCTCCATGGATTCGCTATATGACTCGCTAGCGTCCGAAATGGAAAACAGCGATAGCGGGTTCTCAAGTACACCAGCAGCTACAGCTAGAGCTGGAGAAGCACTTAATTTAAGACTGGAATTGCAGCGAGTAGCAAGTGAGACGATCAAGACGTCACCGTCCAAAGAAGAAGTAGACGTGCCATCTAGCGTACTAGCAGAAGTAGTACGTAAAAGAATCACTATTGAACCAATAGCACCTCCTCAAACTCCACAAAGTGAAACTGCTGTAACTCCTACAGAGACCACTGAATGTTTAAATAGTTCAGTAGAATTAACAAGGAAACTAACGTGCGATGCTAGCACTTCATGTACGGAACTGGCTGGACCATCACTTACTCCGCTAATTACATCAACTCCTAAAACATCTGCTCTTAATAAAACAGAGGGAATCTTACAGGTGAATTCATTGTTATGATGCAATCTGGTTGGTTCCATTTTAAAAGAAGTTGGTAGAAAGGCTATTTAATGATTTTTTCTACGTCAATGCCGTAATAAGTACTAACTGTTGTCTGTTTTTTTTTAGTTATCGGAGCTTCGTTCAATTTGTTGTACTCCAAGCCGAAGTTCCTCAATGATTTTCACACCGAAATTTCACGCATCGTTACGTCGAATTCCACATTCATCCACAAGTGCAACGAGTAAATGCTCAGATGATCTTGAAGACTACGTAGCACCAAAAATTGGTGAACCAGGTATACCGGGTACTCGTGACTTGAATTACTCGTTGAGGATGCTGAAAGCTCGTCGAAAGGTATGGTGACGTTTAGTGGGTTTTCAATGAAATAATTGATTTAGACAGTTTCAATTAATCATGCCGATGTGAGTGACATCATAACCCAATTCGAGTCAACTATCAACTTGCAGTCCTCTGTTAGTGCAATTGAATAGTAGCTAACTTTACTAAGCATTTTGAAAATGATCAGACTCCCTCTCTAACAAAATCAGAATCAGTTTTCCTTCTGTTCATCAGTTTAATTAGTTTGCTTTCAAGTCGTTTGTGTTTTTTGAGTTTTATCGAAATGATTTTTATTCATTCAAAATGATACTGTGTGCTTATTTCCATAGATCAAATTGCATCTACTGTGAAGCGATCAAGAGGGCTTCTAGGATTTTTGTGTTTCTATAAGTTATCCAGATCTCTTTTTCTAAAAAAGCAATAATAACTGTTCAAATTTTCGCAATCAACAATGAATAAACAAAATTGCCAAGATGTAAACAACGAAATTTTATCTCAGCGACTTCATCGAGAAACGCCCTATTGTTCTAATTTAATATTATTTCTTGAAAAAACTTGATTATTTCATTTTGCCTCAGTTGAACGAATAGCGATCATTCACAAGTTAAAAGAATTCTATAACATTTTGTGATATTAAATTCTGGATAACTAATTATATTGATAGGAGGAGTTAGAAGAGGTAATACAAGCTGAAAATATAGTTATTGACAAATGCGTCATCGTTACCGTCACCTATTTAAGCAAAACTGCAGATATAATAGTGCTTCATGGGGTGCTTCAGAATACTTCTTGCACGTCATCTGAACTGCTTCATGCTCATTTACCTCATTCTCCATCACCGATATCGACGTCCTCTTGCATGTCATCTGATCTGCTTCACGATTATTCATTTAATTCTACTCAGTCATCAAAATCGACCTCTCATCACTACCGTACTCAATCGTTACAGGTTGGTATATGAAATCTATAACTATACGGTTTAGGTGGAACAAGACTACGCCATGTTTCTACATCGCAAAGGTCTTCCGCCTAGCCCATTCTTCCATGATAAATCGGTACGAGAAAACGAAAATCTTATTGATTTATTAATTAAAGTAAATCGTTATGTTCTACCGATGTCTAAATGAATAATAGAAAATTGACCATCAATTTTTATGTCTTTATGAAATAATGTATGCAAATAATAAGCTTTAAAGCTGATCAATACCTGTTGGGAGATGCACCCACTCATTCGTGTTCAATGTGACACTTCATAGAGATATTGCTCCTATCATTTGAGAATTGAGTAGTAAAATCATAAGGTAAGCCTTGGGGTTATTCCATATCTGTAGGATGCGCCTACGCCATTTGTCTTCAGTGTGATGTCGTGGAGATAATTGAATGCGATTCAGCTTTATACAATGGTTTGATGTGAATAGGTTTCACCATGGTTTGTAAATATAATAAAAACGAACATAAGTTACGCTGAGAAACGATGAAATGATGGTCTTCTAAAGTTTTTTTTTTTTTTCAGGAAAATAATGAAATGTGGAACTTTTTATGTATTAATTATATCAATAACAT